>JAVQKC010064990.1:0-11413 GCA_036025475.1 Philypnodon macrostomus
ATTGTGATCTATTCTTGATAGATAAAGAGCATATCTTTTCAAAACTGCATTAGGGATACTAAAACTAATACTACCAAACTAAATCAGGGATATGAACGGTTCTGTTTCAGTTCTTCCACCTTGGTCAGTTCAACAGAAAACACATGTTCATGCAGAAGACTGTCCAATATGACTCTTTCATATGTCACTAATATGGAGAATGGCCCTGACACGGATCAATGCCTCAGGACGTCGTGGTATACTGTCCACAAGCTTGTTGATGGTGACCCACTCTTCAGTCACTTCCTGTGACTAGAATTTTTTTTAAATTACTTTTATAATTTTAATATATATTTTATATATATATATATATATATATATATATATATATATATATATATATATATAAAATATATTTATATTTCTATAGTAGTACCACTAATATGTATGTGTGTAGTAATGTGTTTTGTATCTCTTTGTGGTTGCAGGTAATTTGAACGCCACATTACAAGCCACGAGTCACGATGTGAGCTTAAGAGTGTCTACGCAATCAATCAACTACTGCCATTTACTTTGGGGTCAGATGTAACGTATCCTTTAGAATCATCACCTAAAAAGAAAGCTCTATCACCAATGTGAAATGGAAACTCTATCACCAATGTGAAATGGAAAAAATTCCCCCCCAAGAACTACCAACCTGTTGAATAAGCTTGGACTTTCTTTCTTTTGCAAGTTGCTCCACAAACCAGAAGGATTATGAGGCCCAGACCAGTGTTTTCTCATTTCCATTGCATCCTGTGTGTTTTTGTTGCCATTTGTGTGCCTATCATCGTGGGAACTGTACCGCACTCCCTCCCTTGGCACGTCTTTTGCCCGGTCCGTTGCGTTTGCCAAATCAAGCCATGGTTTTCATTCGACTCCTTGTACCACGAAGCTCCAACAGTGGACTGCAATGATCTTTTGCTAACCAAACTACCATCGCCCATCCCTTTGAACACTCACACCTTACGCTTGCAAAGTAACTTAATTTCAGAGTTGGACACTTCAACATTGCAAAAACTACCTAACCTTACTGATCTAGACCTTTCGCAAAACCGTTTTAAAAATATCCGGACCATAACGCAATGTCGGCAACTGCAGTCGTTGCTTTCCTTGCACTTGGAGGAGAACCACTTAAGTCACCTTCCAGATGCGTCCTTCACATCACTTCCTGTCTTGCAAGAACTCTTTCTAAGTCATAATAATTTGCACGCAATCGCACCGGGAGCTTTTAGCGGCTTGGATAACCTACTTCGCTTGCACGTTAACAATAACAGATTGACTACGATTGATCCGAGATGGTTCAATGCACTACCTAGACTTGAAGTTTTAATGCTAGGAGGTAATCCAGTAAAAGCGCTACCAGAGCAGGGATTTCTTGCCTTGAAATCTTTGCGAAGTCTTGTTCTGGGCGGTATGGGGTTGCAAGGGTTAGCTGAGAAAGCGCTTGATGGTTTGGACGAACTAGAAAGTCTCTCCTTCTATGATAATCAGCTTACTAAAGTCCCTACTCAAGCTTTGCGAAGAGTACCAGGGCTAAAGTTCCTAGATCTCAACAAAAATTGGATAAAATTGATCCAAACTGGTGACTTCCGTGATATGGTGCATCTTAAGGAACTGGGTCTCAACAATATGGAAGATTTGATATCGATTGAGAAAGGTGCATTGGAAAATCTACCTGAATTGACAAAGTTAGAGATTACAAACAACCCACGACTGTCTTATATACACCCACATGCATTTCTCAAGTTATCCAAGCTCGAAAGTTTGATGCTAAACAGCAATTCTTTGAGCGCTCTCCACCACAACATCATGCTATCTTTGCCAAACCTGCAGGAAGTAAGCTTGCACTCAAACCCATTGCGTTGCGATTGTCTTTTCCGCTGGGCTGCAGAAGAATCACCGCATCTTTACATTGAAAAAGACTTTCAACCGGATCCTCAATTACTTCGAGTGGTAAGATTTATTCAACCTCAAGCTACCCTTTGCTCTGAGCCTCCTGAACTTAGAGCGCGTAGGGTAAGGGAGGTATCATCTCGAGAAATGTCCGCTTTTTGCCTTCCTATGATACCGACAAATTCGCTTCCTTCCTATGTTGGTGTACGAGGTGGTGAAAAACTAGTCTTGCACTGTAGGGCGCTTGGCGATCCGCAACCGGAAATTTACTGGGTAACTCCTTATGGAATGAGATTGGGTCCAAGTCATTTGTTGGGAAGTTCTTGTCACAATTTGGCAAAAAACTCCTCTAACCCAAACAGCCACCAAGGCAACCAGAATAAGTTATTATGCAATCACAATAAGCACTACAAGCTACTTCCTGAAGGTACCTTAGAGATTAGCAAGGTCACATCCCACGAAGCGGGGTTGTACACTTGTATTGCTGAGAATGTTTTGGGAGCTGATACCAGAAGCGTTTCAGTTGGCGTTCATGTTCGAGAAAGTCCAAGGAAAAAAGCAAGTCTGAAAGCGTTTCCATATTTTAGAGCGGAGGTTGCAAGATTAGAGTTGAGAGAAGTTGAAGAGAACTACGCCATCTTGTCTTGGCAAAATGTCCGTAACTTACCGTCAACACGTTTGTCCTGGCAGGCCATATATGCCAATTTGCACACGCCAACTTTCACAACGCGAATTCTAGCTGGGACTCAAAGTTTTAACCTAACGCACTTGCAACCAGAGACTTTTTACAGGGTATGTCTTCACTTAGGGTTCACAGATGACGTCAAGCATGCTAACAAAAAAGTACGCAAAGTCAGAAAGCCACAGTGTGTTACATTCCGAACAAAGGAAGCACCAGAACCGGAGCCTAGCTTAGACATACGCCCAGAATTAACGTCCACGGCGGTTACGCTTTTGTTGTTAGCGCTAATTTTGCTAGCGTTGTCCGGACAGAGCTGGGATGCGGAGCCGGCAAAAGTGAATCACGTGACCCTCCTCCAGGAAGTCAAAAGTCAAGCATTTTTGGTCAAAGATGAGGGAGGAAAGGAGAGTGAGAAAGTGCCATTGTGAAAGGTAAAGAATACTGCAAGGCTCTATTTAATCCATAATGGAGTTTCAAGCTAAAAGAAGGATGGTAAAAGCTCAAAGTAATAAACAAGTCCTACAATACCAGATTTTCTTCCCCTTCATCACGGTCAAAAAATACCCTAACAACCGTACCTGTTGAAGTCCTGATGGGCCCCTTCCATAATAAAGCTAGGAAGTCATGGAAAACCACCAAAACCAAGTGAAACCGAGCAAAGTTAAGTAAAGTAGAGACTAGTAGCGCTAGTGGGAAAGGGCCACAAACTTAACCAAGTAGAACTAAACCTGGATAAAACCAGATCTGACTAATCCTCAACAAATCTTGCTACCAGAGCCTTGCTAAGGACTTCATGCGTACCTTTAGAAAGAACCCACACTGGTAACATACCACAGTTTGAGAACCGTTGGACTACTCATATCTTATTCTTAGAAATGCTATGATTGTAGATGATGATTGTGTTGACTGTAACAATAAAAAATGGCTGACACTCTTATCTACGGTGACACACGTGATATCAAAGTTGTTGGTAACAAAAAGAGCAGAAAGTCTGTAACTCACAGAAACAGTGATGCTGATAAATAGATTTGTATTTATTTTCTATACCATAAAAAGTATTATATATTGACATTGTTTTTGTGTTAACAGTGTATTGTACAGAATAACTATGAACAAAATGGACAATCAAACTTAAGTTCAGAGATATCCATCAAATCAAAGACATATATTTCAAAATGGAGAGTGCTTCGGACTCCAGGGTACCTACACGTTTTGAACTACACTACATCAAGCCCAAGGCAATCATGTTTTGGGACAGTATTCAATGAAATTCCTGCATACTCAAGCTTTGTAAGTTGGTGATTGATGTGAACTTTTTGCTTTGCTTCCAGATCTGGACACCTACTGTATAATAATTTAGCAGAAGTATTTCAGTTTAAAATGATTTCAGAGTGATTGTGTTCAACTCTATTTTGAACTGTTATATAATAAAACATTTAAAATATACCAGATTGTGTTTTTTGTTGAATTACAAATTAAAAAACTGGTAACTCGTACTAGTCTCAGTACTGGTAGTGTTAATAGAAGCTAATATTCCCACATTTCAGATAACACTATTGCATAAATGTGTGGTTGTGTCCCCCTGCTGGGTAAGACTTGCCACTGACTTCTGCAGGTAGAAGTGAGGATTACCCCAGTAATTCTCACGATTCTTCACAAGAGCCACAATCGCCAAACAAAATCAGATCCACAAAGGACCTGCTGCTGGCCCTTCCAGAACCAAATCCAGATACTGAAACAACCAGTGTTTTAAGTGAACAGAAAGAATACCCCCATACACTTTATTAAAATACCAATACCAAAAACCAGTTTATGTAATTAATGCATTTTTAAGATTCAAATGAGCTTTTCTCTGTGACCCCATTGGCGGAGTTGGTAGCCAATACTGAGTAAATGTGACTGAGTAAATGTAACTGAGTATTACCGCCCTCTTCCCATTGGACCCAGTGCGAAACACTGTGCTAAATCCACCTAAACCTGCTATTACTACACTCATGTTATGAATATACTCCAACTTACACTCAAAGAGATGAACATGCATAGTATTCATAAGGATGACACTCTATACATAAACACATGGGTACAACTTACAATGGGTTAAATTATACAAAATCATATGAAATTCTTAGCAATTGTCTGAAACGAACATCAGATTCAGTTTCAGTTTGTTTCTCTACTGACTGTATGTAACAGTAATTCACTTGTCAAGTTTTTGTATAATGATATCATATCATATCTTGAATGATTATTACACTTTTGTCCCAAGACGTTTGTGTTTCCCTAAATGTGCCATAGGAAAGTCAAAATATAATTTTATTCCTACACATATATGTTTTGCAGCAAATGTAAAGATTGATGTAATAATTCAGCTAAAAAGACAAGGATGGTTTGGAGCGAGTCCCAGAGACAGGACCAAGCAGCACCGAAAGTACATATCTCATAAATACTGGCTAAAGAATTCTCAAAATTCAACCAATCAAAAAAAGCAAATCTTCTACCAAAATGCAAAACTTACTCATCAAATTTTCAATAAATTCTTTAAACTTTGAAAATAAATGTGATATAATTGTCTACATTCATTTCAAGCTACATTTATTTTGAAGACTTGGGGCTCTGGGGGGTCCCCTGAAGGACCTTCGCAGACCCCACTTTGGGAACCACTGTAGTAGAGTATGTGAAGGTGACATATAACACATGTAGTTAGACTCTGCATTTATTCACACAAAACATTAAACATTGTCATCAATAAGGCAACACAAAACTGTATATACATAAAATACTCTATGTTGTTACATTTACATTGTTACATATGGTCTAACAACACATTCTCATTCTGTATCATCACTAAATAAATACTTCGGCAAGTCAAGAAAAAGTGAACATTTCAAGTCATGGTTAGTTACATCCATCACAATATCTGCATTTTTAACATACTGCAGATTCACATGGTTCAATGGAGTATAAAATGGGTTTGTACACAGTTAAAAACCACCATCAACTGTATTTTACATAACACTGACATCATTATTTTTAGGTGCCGGCAAAAGTTTCATTCATAAAAGCATTTAAGATGAAAAGCGTTTAAAATGTGGCAAGAAAGAATGTGGAATGTTTTTAGACGTGATTTTAGTATTTTTTTTATTTATTTTCAGATATGTAGGTATTTTTAAAGTATGATAAATGATGTTAAAAGTATTAAAATATTATCTTTTATCAATAAATGTCAGCAGTGATTAGTCAAACCCCCATCATTTCAGATATATATTCTATATTCATAACTCTCTGGAATAATTTTAGAAGGGTAATTGTCAGTGCAGTTTTTCATAGGCTTTCATATTTTAGTCCTGGTTTAGAATTGGTTAAGTATTGATTTAGTGCTAGTTTAGACCTGATGCTATGTCCCTGATAATCACAAAGCTCAAATGTTTCCAGTTTTCACCAGTTTATCTTTTGTTTTGTTTAATTTGTCCAATAAGGGAAATGCTTGCCTGTTTGTGCTGATAATTCAAAAATGTATGAACATCCACATGAACTTTTGAGTGGTACTCCGAAGTCTTAATTTAGTTCTGGTTTACACCTAGTTAGACATGGTTTAGACCTGATTTAGACCTAGTTAGACCTGGTTTAGACCTAGTTAGACCTGGTTTAGTCCTGGTTTAGACCTAGTTAGAACTAGTTAGACCTGGTTTAGTCCTGGTTTAGTCCTGGTTTAGTCCTGGCACCTAAGCCCAGATTGTCTTCAGGTCTGGATTTAGCCTATTTTTAGTCCTATTAACAAGTACAACAGTGAACTTAGAGTGCCCTCTATGTTATATCCCTCACAGATGGACCATATGGAGCATTAGATACGGTCGGTGAGAGAAACGTGTAATAAATGACTTAGTACATTTTTCATTTGCTGTTTCTATGGAGACCCCACAAAACTTAAACAGACCAAGAATCGTGACCAAATCTTCTCGCGTGGCACATAGTCAAGTCTGGTCTCTTTTTGGTGTTTTTATCATTTGCAGTGTACATTCGGATTACTTTTCTACAAACGTAATAAGAATTTCAGAATATTGTTCTTGCGTTTTGTCAAGGATGATAATCAAAGGTATTTTTTGCTGTTAAGTGATTTTGTCTTGTAAAACAAAAGGTTGATTATATTATTCCCACTGGTAGAATATTAGAACCGTACAGATTTTGAATACCTCAGCGTAGGTTATAAGCTACTAGACCCTTTAAAATGTTTGTCATATAAATGTTCAAAGTTCCAGAATGGAGGCGACTGGAGCAAAAGTGAGTTAGCTTTGGAAAAAAAACAAAACATACAATGTGAGGTACATTCACTAATGTTTCCTAACCAGGCACTGACATCACCTACATGTAGAGAGTGGATGGCATTTGTCAAAACCATCTTCATATGAAATATTCTGTGATATTTTGTGGTTAATTCTAATTTCTCCATTGAAACTGTATTATGGTCATGCATTTAGTTGCCTCTATTGTGGAATTTAGAACTTTCTGTTTACAGATTTTGAAAGGGTTCATAGGATGAAATGTAATCCAATGATAAAATTCAAAGCCAAGTGTTCATGGTTACGTGAAAATTACATTCAATACTTTTTTTACTCAAGTAATAATTCTGTTAACTACATTTATTTTCATGTTTATTTATAGATTTTAAACAGAACTGGATTGTGTGTGTGTTTCTTCCAGCTGTGGTCATGAACTACCAGGCTGTAACCAAAATGAAATACTGAAAAATAATAAAAGTTAAATGTATTTTCTTATATGACTCATACACACACATTGATCCCTCTCAGCTGTAAGTGAAGTTGTGTAATTGTCTCTGCTGTAGTTTGTGTGGTGGTGTAGTTGTAGGCGAGGGGATGCTGATATAGATGTAGTTGTGTAGTTAGCTGTTTTAATTGAAGTTGTGTAGTTGTAGTTATCTGTAGTTGTAACTGTGTGCCTCAGCTGTAGTTGTAGTTAGCTGTAGTTTGTGTAGTTGTAGTTAGCTGCATTTATAAGTGAAGTTGTATGAACTTGGCTCTTTGGGCCCAGGTGGAGGCGCCTCAGGAATGGAGATATAGTTGTGTAGTTGTAATCAGCTGTAGCTTGTGTAGTGGTAGTTAGCTGTAGTTTGTGTAGTGGTAGTCAGCTGTAGTTTGTGTAGTGGCAGTTAGCTGTAGTTTGTGTAGTTGTAGTTAGCAGTAGTTTGTGTAATGGTAGTTATCTGTAATTGTGTGCCTCAGCTGCAGTTGAAGTTAGCAGTAGTTTGTGTAGTGGTAGTTAGCTGTAGTTTGTGTAGTTGTAGTTAGCTGTAGTTTGTGTAGTGGTAGTTAGCTATAGTTTGTGTAGTGGTAGTTAGCTGTAGTTTGTGTAGCGGTAGTTAGCTGTAGTTTATGTAGTGGTAGTTAGCTGTAGTTTGTGCAGTGGTAGTTAGCTGTAGTTTGTGTAGTGGTAGTTAGCTGTAGTTATAAGTGAAGTTGTATGAACTCGGCTCTTTGGGCACAGGTGGAGGCGCCTCGGGTATGGTGATGTTCTCCAGGTCTAACAGCCGTAGTTTCATCTCCATACTAATGAGGGTGTCCAGGTCACTGCGCGTCAGGTCACTGCCCATCTCTCGACCCAGCAGAGCACACAGCCCGTCAGTCCAGATGCAGTACTGCCCACAGCCAACACACAAACATGGTGAAAACATGCAATAACCACCAGTGTAGTCTACAGTGCTCATCGCCCAAACAAGCTCAAAATGATTTCTGAATATGTTTTATCCTACCGCCATGTGGACATACTTTCTATTGAATTTATCAAAAAGGAAAAGTGCCTAATAATGTGTTTTTCTGGAGCCATACTCTGAAGCATCGGCAATAAATGAATCTCTTGCAATCAATGTATCAAAATACAGTTGTTTAAGCTATATTTGGTTAACCGCTCCTTTTGGGAGCCACAACTCAAAGTCTGTTTCTTCATGAATAAGAATTAGGCCAATCAACAACTCAAAATAACTAAATGTATTCGTATGCAAATGCCTTCTGAGTTACCTCATATTTATTTGGTGCCACAAAATTGAGTGTCTCATCGGGGTCGTACAGAACTGAGAACGCTAACTCCAGCACCTCCTACGAACAAAAGAACACCAGATACAATAACAATAACTAATCAAGAAGAACAGCAGAGGTCGACGGTACATTACTAAATCATTATAGTTTAGACCTAGTTTAGTCCTGGTGTAGACCTGGGTAAAACTGGTTCAGACAAGGATTAGTCTTGGTTTATATTTATATCAGGTTTAGTCTTTGTTTAGATGGGTTTAGGTTTGAGAACCACTGATCTAAAGGATTTACTTTGGAAATCTTTTAGGTTATTTTCTGAATGAATTGCCTGATTTTTTTAAATTTATATTTATTTTAAATGTAACTGAGTAAACGTAACTGAGTAAATGTGACTGAGCAAATGTAACTGAGTAAACGTAACTGAGTAAATGTGACTGAGTAAATGTAACTGAGTAAATGTAACTGAGTAAATGTAACTGAGTACTACCCACCTCTGATAATAATAGACAGTAATTCCTACTTTTACTTCCCGCTTTCCCCTCAGTAAAGTACCTTGTTTTGTTTGAGCGCACTCTTCTCCTTCATGTGGGGACAGTCTTTTCCAGTGACCACAGACTTGATATCAGACACTGGGACTGCAGACAGAGAAGAAGATATATAATCTTTGTTTCAGGATTGACAGATTCTTGAGTCCTGTTGTCTTTTATTTTGAAATGTTTTGATGTTGGTCTTACTCTTGTCACTAAGCTGCTCAAAAGGCACTTCGCCCTGAGGTGACTCATCCAGGTCTCCGTAGTGCAGCACTTTGTGATTCAGGGAAAGGCGACAGAACCAAAACTTTTCTGAAAAATAACAAAGAATACAACATTTAATAATAACATCTACAGTCACATTTGACCACAGTGCCTCTATCCAACCAGCCAATCCTGCATCTTCTCTTCCTCTAGGCCTCCTCCCTGGCAGCTCTAACCTCCTCCTACCCATACATTCACTATCCCTTCTCTTGTCCAAACCATCTCAAACTGGGCACATCCCCAAAACATCTCACATGAGCTGTCTAAATGATGTACTCTTTCAAAAGTGTCATATCTTCAGTGTTGTTCCATGTAACGATATAATCAAATATATAGTACATACAGTTCGTCTTTAGGCTCATACCTTGTCTTCTTCTGTTTCCCAGTTTCCTGAAACAGCTCCCTTCACAAAGACGGTTCAGACGCTGTTGTTTGATGAGTTCAAGGATCTCTGGTTGAATCCTCTCCCGCAATTCACTACAATAAAACCATTAACAACTACAGGTAAAACGGAACTATGAAAAGAAATAGAAACTGAATTGTCCATACATGATTGGTGGAGATTGAAAGTCATCCTGGCTCATTCGTTCAGACTGACGTAGACGCAGTATTTCTGAATAGCTGAGGCCTCGGAGTTTGTTTTTGAGTTGGTCCAAAGATGAGGGCTTCATGGCCAGAGCTCGAGTGATCTGCTCCCGCACCACCTGCATCACCTACGACATACAGAAGAGTATACATTTAATTATGAACATGAACATGTACCGATCACACTGTTTTGTTTTGCGAGTATATACTAATGGTATTGGATGAGTTTCCAGGAATGGTCAGTAATGGGCCAAGTGAAAAAATGATCTGTTTTTAAGATCATTGCAGCATAGGGTCGAAGTGTTCACCCTCAATAGAACTATTAGACAATTGTGGCTTCTGCATGAGACCACCACAAATTAAATCTATGGGAAACACTGTACACTGTTGGAAGTAAACCTTATTGAAGTCTTCAGCCGTGGCTCTCATCTCTTTCCATGTTTTGTTAAGGAGCTGGATACAGACACAGAAAAACTCCTCCCAGGCTCGGTCGTGAGTGAAGAACATGGGGTGGTAGTCATTACAGCCCTCGTTAGCTACAAAACCAGTGTATATGTTAGCCATAGCATAAGTGAATCGTAATGAAAGTTACTGTTTACTATAAATGTACTCACGTAATTCTCCAACCTGTAGGATCTCACACAGCATCCGGGTCAGTTCAATCGCACATCGGCCAAAGGGACATTCATGTTTGTCTTCACGGCTGCTGTTCTCCAAAACGATCTAGAATATGAAAAGTAAAAGACAGTTTAGCGTCATTTTTTGACTTTCGTTTTAGGTTGATTTATTCAGCACTGACCCGGATGTAGGTGTCTTGGTGAACTTTAGCAAGGTACAGCATGTTGTCCAGAGCTAGCATCCCCGGAGGAGTCTGGGTGAAGTCCATGGCTGGGTTAACATGGTTCTGTAATTATGAATGGGAATAGACAGAAAGAATAGACAGAAAGAACATTCAACAGTTATAATTTAACCAATGAACAGCACCATTAAAGGGGCACTATGCAACTTTTCACTTTAACAAGACTCAATGTGATCTTAAATGAGTTGCTGTGGGGTGAATGAAGCTTCCGAGACATCCAGGAACTTTATCCTCAGCCAAAACCACTTTTAAACAGGCTTTTACAGAGAGCTCCTAACGCAGAGCTGGTGTGGACAGTAGCTTTATGATTGTCTGGATTTTACTTTTTTATTATATATATATATATTTGTCTATTGAAGTTCTATTTTGAAACTGTAGGGGGCGCTGAGACCAAACCAGTGAACTCTAGCATAGGGCCCCTTTAAGTCATTTTTGTTAATCGAGAGAATAGTCTGTCTCCATTCATGTTTGAGAATGCAACCGAGATCACGTTCACACATTTTGTTTATTGTAGTAAATAAAAACACACACGAGCGTT
>JAVQKC010065009.1:0-13805 GCA_036025475.1 Philypnodon macrostomus
CTGCCAGTTTGCGCCTACGGCCCCTCCGACCACCACCGAACACCAATCACACAACCACATTCATTCATAGGCAATGTGGGTTAAGTGTCTTGCCCAGGGACACAACGACAGTCGGACGGAGGCTCGAACCACCAACCCTCTGGTCGAGGGGCGAGCGCCTACCCCACTGCACCACTGCCGCCCATAATGCCAATATAACTTCATAATCAAATCTGGTGACATTTCTTAACGTTTAATGTGAGTTTATGCTGATTAGCACACCAGCCACAGGGGGTCACAGCCCAGTGTGACAATGACAGTCCAAAGTCAATCAATCAACCAATCAACTTTTATTTGTATAGCAGACTTTACAACAGTCAGAGCAGAACCAATGTGCCTTCCATGAGTGCAAGGATCGAAATGTAAAAACAAATTAAAGTTTAAACACGACTAAAAACATATAAGAGTGCAGTTATGAGCTAAAATCATATCTAAACAAGTGCGTTTTTAGCTTAGCTTTATATCATTAATGGTCCGCAATCCAAGAGGCAATGAATTCCAAAGCTTTGAACCAGCTCCAGCAAATGAACGATCACCCCACTGTTTGGATTTTGACCTTGGGACCTCCAGAAGATGTTGGGTCAGCAGACCGAAGAGCTCTGACTAGATTATGTGCTTTTAAAATATCACATAAATGAGAAGGTGCAATGCCATTAACAACTTTAAAAACAAACATTAAAAGTAAACTCTGAAACGCACTGGGAGCCGTGAAGGGAGTAGAGTACAGGGTGATGTGACGGAGTCTCCCAGTGTCAGTCAACAGGCCAGACCAGTTGGAGCCAAGCTAGGGTAAAAGGTGTGGGTCCCAGGAAGGATATTCACTGTAAAACCTACGCCAAATTAATATGAAAATCTGGTTGTTTTTTGTAGTCTGCATGCAAAAGTAATGTCTGAATCAATAATTATAATGTTTAACCATTGGAAAGTAGAGATCTGCCAGACAAAGATCCCAACTAAAGGAGGTCAGTAAAGGAGCCAATGCATTCTCTTCTGGTGTGGATCTACAATGTTTTAAGTGTTTTAATGTATTAACCATTGTGACAGATTATCTCCTAGTTTAAGATTCACAGTCTAATGAGGCTAAGGGTTAGGGCCAAAGGTGGTCGTACCATTACAAGGTGCTTTATTTCTATTCAAACTTAATTCAAGTGTTTGCTCATGACACAATAAAACCTCTCAATATCCACCCAAAAAAAGTGCCATAGTGACTCCAACAACAGAACACTTTGGGCTGTATTTTTGGCCCTCCTGTGAAATCATTTGCCTCCTCTCACGTCCTCGGTGTGATCCAGACATAATAGATGAGTCACTGCTGGCTTGATAGTCATTCTGTTCGTGTAGATTTTACAGAATATATTATTGTTTTAGCCAGATGTCGCTAACGTGCTTGTTCAGGGTTAGAGTTGGTTAATTATGTCAAAGAGTGATGTGTGCAGGATTGTTTGCTTACTGCTACAGGAGGTCGTTATGTGAGCCGCTTTAGCCAGGGTTTGTCCTTATGGATGTGTGCGTCCGCTGGGCCTATAATGATGATGAAATATGTTGTTAATGCTGCTGTTAGTTTAGTCCACTGACAGTTATAGTAGAGGTGCTGAAACTTGGTGTGTGTTTAATTGGACCTCCCTGAGCCAGTCTCCAGGTGAAGGGACTCATCTGCTCCTTCTCTGATTAAGGGCAACAGATGGAGTGGTCATAACACACACTTACCACACACACACACGCACACACACACACACACACACACACATACTATACACACACACACGCACACTTACCACACACACACATGCACACACACTTACCACACATACACGCACACACTTACCACACACACACATGCACACACACACACACACTTACCACACACACACACACTTACCACACACGCTTACCACACACACACGCGCACACTTACCACACACGCACACACACTTACCACACACGCACGCACGCTTACCACACACACACATGCATGCATACACACACTTACCACACACACACACTTACCACACACACACGCACACACAGACACTTACCACACGCACTTACCACACACACTTACCACACACACACACATACTTACCATACAAACACACACACAGACGCACATTGTAAAAGTCATGTGACCTGTAATCAATAGAGCAGTATCAGATAATCCTTACCTTGAACTTGTGTGTTCTTGTTACTGCAAATATCTCTCTCTTTTACTGTGGAAATGATCCCCACCTCATTTGGAAACTAATCTAAACTCATTATCAAAAGATCTGCAATAATCAAAAGAAAAACTCAGTACAGTATGTTTTGGATTCATCATCCATTCTATTTACAAAGGCAATATTTTTCCTCTCCAAAGTTATATCATAAAACCAATTGAGGCCTATAGGCAACTAACCATTATGTCACTAATCGAATATCTGACAATATTTGAACTTTTTTACAGTTAATCGATTAATTGTTGAAAAGCATCTTAAAGGTTTCATCTTAAATGCAAAGTGTATATAGTTTTGTACAGTTATGTTCTAATTGCTGCTCTGTGTGTTTTACAGTCTGTATACTCCAGTTAACAATTATTTAACAATTACTAAATTAGTTGTGCACATTCAACAAACAGGTTCCAGAGGTGCTTCCAAATACACTCAGTCTTTAGAAACACACAAATAAACAACTTTTTCTGAACTCAGCCTAAATTTGACTCAGCTATAATTGACCAACCCTGTTCTGTGCAATGTCATTTACAACAACGTTATCGGGGGTAAACTAGTCCAAACTACATGAAAGACCAAGGTTGACAAAAGGTTTGAAGTTTAATGCTAAAATGTAAATGTTCTAGCAGCAGGCGACAATATTGGCTTTTTACCTCCGCCAAGGAGGTCACGATTTCAGTAGTGTTTGTCCGTACGTCTGTCTGTCTGTAAGCAACTTTACTCTAAAACTACTGAGTGGATTTGGATGCAATTTTCAGGGATGGTCATGAATGACACAAGGGACAATTGATTTGATTTTGGAAGTGAGCCGGATCACCGTCTGGATCCAGGACTTTTTCTGCCAATACAGCACAAGGGCAGATGACATTGTTGTATTAGGATATAAGTGTTGTTTCTGTGGTTTTTGGTAACCTCTCATTGTATTAAGATGATTTGAATGATATTGAGGTCATTATTACAAAGAACACAAAGAAAGACAAGTTACTGTTTTGTCATTTTTGTCTGGAGGGGTGGAGGGGAAATGCCACTGCCTTGGCGGAGGTCTTCACTCTTTTACTATTACATAATATAAACAATTAGGCTAATGCCAGTGAACTCAGTGACCCTGGAACGCTGTAAAAGAGTCTTTTTGGCCCGTTTCAATGACCCTCTCATAGTTATCGTGCCTGTAAACATGTGGGGGACGCTAGGGTAATTCTTGCAGGTGATTTAAGACAAAAGCCGGTGTATCCTTAAAAATCAAGCTAACACTCTCTGAGCGGGCAGCATCAAATCAATGAAAACCTAACAATGATTTCCATTCTTATCTCCACGAAACACACACGCACGCGCACGCGCACCAAAATGAGGAGAAGGGGAATCAAAGACAGAGAAAGAAAGAGAAAGAGGGGGGGTGATAACAGCTTCAATAAATCATCGGGGCCAGTCGCCGCTCCCCGGAGACGTGGGATGGATTAAATTAAGCACTCCCTCTGCCCGCGTGTCTATCCATCCCTCCATCCTCTCGCTCTCCTCCTGAGCGCGCGCGTCCTATAAAAGCCAACAGCTGATCGCGAGACGCACACGGGAGGAGCTCGCGGACAGAGAAGAGCGAGGGATCCAGAGGAAGGCAGAGGGATGC
This sequence comes from Philypnodon macrostomus, assembly GCA_036025475.1. Classification (NCBI taxonomy): domain Eukaryota; kingdom Metazoa; phylum Chordata; class Actinopteri; order Gobiiformes; family Eleotridae; genus Philypnodon; species Philypnodon macrostomus. Next base: position 3,865 of record JAVQKC010065009.1, read on the forward strand.
TGTGGAGACGTGCAGCGGGGATCGGGGACTGTGTGTCAGGATAAAGCTCGAGTAAGGGCTGGGACCCTCCTTACGTTTCTGCGTTTTTTCATTTCCGGACTCGTGCAGGAGGAGCTGTCCGGTGCTGAAGTTGCGTGTACGGACTACACGGGCAGGACGCGGAAGGATAAAAGAATAACTCCGTGGAGAGGGTCACGCTGGCTTGGTCGTGGGCGACGGACTGTTTGTGTGCGTGTGTTGTGTCCCAGTGAAATCCACCATGCCGAGGTCTTTCTTGGTGAAGAAGGTAAAGCTGGATGATTTCTCCACGGGGGCGGACCTGGAGAACGTCTACCGGCACCGGACAAACCTCAGCCTCAGACTCCACGAGAAAGGTACGTCCATTAACAGAACACAACGGGTTGAAACACAAGTTTATAGAGGGTTACTCTTACCCTGCCTACCTGTTGTACCCTAGGAACCCAGCAGGCGCTATAGTCATTAGATCATTAGGCTTGACTCATCACTCAACATACTTAACGTGCATAAGTAGCTCTCACATCATTGATTATTGCACAAAGCTTTATGGTTAACAAATTCAATCATCGATCGATTTCCTAAAGCCTGGTGGGGAGTATAAGTTTGAGTGATATTCTGACCACAAAAGAGCCCTAACGAAGGGATAGTTTCAATAAGAGCACACCGAGAGCCTTATTTACTGAGGGAATACAGTGTAGGAGTCAACTTGTCACTGAAGCGGAAAGGTCACTTGAGAAATCAGCTAAATCCAGCCCCCGTGTTTCATCGATTTTGGCTCTTAGTCAGCGGGGACTTCTACCCCCTACGCAGTGTAAGTAAGGTTAATAGAGATAAAGATGGACATAGACCGTTATTATCTGCACAGTTTATACTTGGGCTTGGCCAATTAGCCAGGTCTATAGAGTGACGTTTTAATTTGTGTTATTTGCTTTTGCAACACTTCAACAGTGGTCAAGCACTGGACCCCAGCCTCAGCCCGGCTCTGCTGTGAACAGGTGCTTCTGTCCCTATATGCACCAGTAACATAAACATTTAGGTCCCATGCATATCTGCCTTTATACGTAAAGAGTTTGTAACTGCAACCCATGGTCAAACCGTTGCTTATATTTCCGGTCAAGTTCAACATTTAACAGTTACTGAAATAGCCTACTCAGACACACCCCTAACTGCGTGCGTCACAGCGCTATGAACCCCAGTTTGACTAACTCGTTGTTCCAGTATGGTCATTCCATGAGTAGTTGTCAGTAGTGTATTTATAACGCTAACTTAACAAGCCCCTCGCGCTCTGACACACGATCTGCCGCCTCAGCAGAGCTGTGCAATACGGTCTGCCCCAGCCACCTTTGTCTCCGTCTTTCCCCAGTGCCCAGCGCACATTACATACAGCTGTAGAGCACAGGGCCATGTAAAACGCGCTTTCTGCCTGAACGGAGCGCTTTGGGTATTTATGTCCAAGCTCTGTTGCGTAGAGAGGTGTGTATTGAGTGTATTAAGCCAGAACATGGAGAAGAAGATCGTGTTTTGGTCAACATTACACAAAGCCTGTTGGTAGAGATACAACCAAAACAGGAGGTCAATGACACATGTTAATGTACATGCAATGTTTTATCAACGATTGTTAACATCTCTATTCAACATTTAGAAAACTGCATGAGTATGACGTGTGTATTGAGGCCTGTTGATGCAGCTGCTGTCATTGACCGCTCAGATCTGGAGCTGTCCGTGGTGCTGATGCTCATTTACACACGCTACCTCAGCTTTCTCCAGACCAGGGTCAGCCGCTGAGCTGGTATCCTTCTCAGTGCACTTTTAGAGCCTCCAAGCATTTGTTTGGCCCAATTATCTGATGTTTACACTGCACAGGCATTTTACACTCCACTGCTGGCCACAGGTGTGTTAGAGAAAGACAGATGTTCTGAGATACACTCATGTGTTTCCTGTTGATAAAGGTAGTTACAGCTGGCACTTTATTACTGATCCAAACAGAACACTATGCAATGAGAAACACTATATAACAACCATCATTAGCATGACATATTTGTATATCCTTTTATCTGCAGCCTGATCAAAGATAGAACTTCAGTTGTTAGCTGTAGAGGACTCTGTAGTGGCTCTCAGACGAGAAGACGAGGCACAAGTGTCCTACGTGTTTTCACTTTGTTAGTGGTGTCCAGCGGGCACAGGCTTAATGATGCTCCTGTTTGTCCTTGCACACACAGACGTTACCAGTGAGGTTCAGCCCTGACGACTGCAACACATTGGCATGTTTCTTACTCAACCATGAAATTTACACAGAAGTGACATTCATAATTTGCACCAATTATCTGCCATGTTAAATACATATGTGTTCTATTTTTGCAGCCGCTTGCTATGTGCTGATGTCTTTGTGTGTGTGTCCACAGCTGGCTACATCAGTGACTACATCAGCCCGTCAGTATATGACAGAGAGAGTGATGGTGGGATCAAAGTGCCCTCCCCTGAGCCGCTGTACAGTGACTATGGGGCTCCAGACTCCGAGTCCCCGGACAGTCCCGCCTCGGAGATCACTGAGGGCTATGGAGTAGCTGCTGTGAGTGACGGTTACACAGTGGATGCCTTCTTCATCACCGATGGCCGCTCGAGAAGGAAAGCCCTGGGCAGCCCTCGGAACATCCAGAGGCACACCTGCAACGAGTGCGGCAAAACCTACGCCACGTCTTCCAACCTGAGCCGCCACAAACAGACACACCGCTCACTGGACAGCAAGATGGCAAAGAAATGCCCCACGTGTGGAAAGGTGTACGTATCCATGCCCGCCATGGCCATGCACCTGCTCACTCACGACCTTAAGCACAAGTGTGATGTGTGTGGCAAAGCCTTCAGCAGACCCTGGCTTTTACAGGGTCATATGCGCTCTCATACGGGAGAAAAACCCTTTGGCTGTGCCCAGTGTGGCAAGGCCTTCGCTGACCGCTCCAACCTACGCGCTCACATGCAGACGCACTCGGCCTTCAAACACTTCAAGTGCAAACGCTGCAACAAGACCTTTGCGCTCAAGAGTTACCTGAACAAGCACTACGAGTCGGCCTGCTTCAAAGGCCCCTTCTCTCCTCTGGGCCCCCTCGATGCATGACCCCTCGCACCAGTGACACCAGAGACCATTGTCTTTACATAAAAAACAAACACAGTCTATTTTTGCGCTGATATGACCTCGCTTCCCCTCGTCACAGATTAGCCTCTCTCACCCCTCTGTCTATTGGAGCCTCTCTCACCCCTCTGTCTATTGGAGCCTCTCTCACCCTTCTGTCTATTGGAGCCTAATCATGACGATGAAGAAAATAGCACAATTTTTCCTTGAGATTTGCCCACTTAAGGATTTATCTGATTTTACGCATGCACTTCCTAAAACTCTGTCTGAGGCAGACACAGTGACTAACACAGCGTCCTCCTGGTGTCACACTGACTGCTTCTGTTTGGGATCTCCGATGATGAAGAGGATGACGATGAAGACTATAGTAAGCCTATAGTCGGTTCCTCTGCACACAGTGCAGCTGTTTTTTAGGGGGAAATAGTAATAATAATAGTAATAATAATGACGATAATGTTCTGCTGCACCAAGTGACCATATTTTTTGCCAATGCTGAGGTAAAATACTTGTATTTATTTATTTATTTATTTATTTTTTAGCAGTTTGCCTAAAATGATTGTCTTTCTTTATTTACTTGATTTGATAAACGCGTTTTGCACTTTAGTTCCTGTTTTGTTGATTTTTGTTGACGTTTTTATCAGGCCAAAGCATATGTCACTTTTTAGTCTTTTCTTCTATTATATTTCAGTTTTTTTAACTAATATTATTGCATGCAAAAAATAATGAAATCTATGCCAACATCATAAAAAAGCTTATAATTTTTGAATTTTTGCCAAAATCCTATAGATAGAACCTGAGGGCAATATTTTTCTCTTTGAGCCTCTGTAGACTCTTTAAAAGCAATAATCACCTAATGCATGGTATTTTACAAAGTTATGAAGTATTACCTACTACTGTATATCAGTTTAAAATCAGGTATGTTTTACTTCACCTATAGTCATAAACAGAAGAATACTAATATTACAGACATCAGGGAACATGCCAATGTAGTGTTAGAGAAACAAAAGTAAAAGTCCTCTCTTTCCTCTTGTGTTATGCACTGCCTGCCTCTTAGTGTAGTATAGGACTACTGTAGACGTAGGCTAGAGAGGCCCTGGGCTCTAGTCTGCAGCCAGGCTCATAAAGTGAACCAGGCTCTGTGTACGTTTAGGATCACGGGCCATTCACAAGAGTTCAGTGGGTCTGCATGGTTCAAATGCACTAATCTGCATTGAACCATTATATCTGTGTTAAGACTTCTAAACAGCACAGACAACTAACTCAAAATGGAGCTACAATAATGTCCAGAACGCAGACAGAAGAATGTTGCAATAACACGGTATTTAGCCGCTCTCTGTATATCTTCAGTTTGCATTTGGTGCAATGTTGTAGTTGGACCCAGGTCAACTTCAAATGCATTATTTAACTCATCCAGTGCACTTCCAAACCGTCAAGTGTGCATTCTTAAACCACTGAAAATGCATGCTGGATGGGCCCATGTATCTCTACTAGACCAACTATAGGCTGTTTGAGTGACCTACCACAGACAGGCTAACTGTACCAACATGACCCACAGACACTTGACCTTAGGCTGAAGTCAGCCCTGATATGGCTGAACCCAGCTCTCTGCAGTTCACAAACATTTGGACAGATTTATGGAGCTTCCCATGAGACAGACTGAGGAAATACAGCTCATATGAGTGCATGTTGATGTTGACATGCCTCCTTCACACCCAGGCACAGGGAAGGCTTAAGGAAAGGGTGCTTTTTTTAAAGCATGCAATAGCTCTAGCTCTAATATGCCCTTTAGCCACACTGGCCTCTATTGCATAACTTCATTAACATACATTAAAAGCAATGAGTTGGTTTGCAGTGTGAGAAGGCTGTGCAATCACAAAGAAAGCTTTGATAATCCTTCCGTAACAAAGAAACAGCATTGTTGTGATTGGAGAAATCACATTTTGAGTCTGTAAATTGCACTTCTTCTCCTTCACCCTCATGAGTGAACATGAATGAGGATACAATTACTATAATTGTATGATGCTGTTGGTGCCAGCACTCTGATATACTTTTTCATATTTTCGTCTGTGATTCAGAGGATTCACAGCCATGTAGACAGTTAATTAATAGACCACTGTCATTATTGTGTTTGAAGCAGCAACATGAAGTCTCCTTTGAGTATTAAGTACATACATGACATGCTAGAGAGTGTTATTATCTGGCCTCCTCCAGTGGTGGTGGCTGTGACTGGTAGGCTGTAGGTGCAGTCCAAACATCCTGCAGCTGTTATTGTGCCTGTGCGGTGCCTGGAGGCAGAGGCTGTGTGTCTGTCTGTCTGTCTGTGGCTCAGCTCCGTGTCTGTTTCTTAAGCACTTCCATTTTAGTCATGTTCACCTTAAAGAAAGTAGCACAATGAAACTAACTAGAATTCAGGTAGAGAAGAATTAAAAACTTGTACTTGCTTGACCTCTTCTTTTTTGTATTTCCGAGTTTAAGAATGACAATAACCGAAATATTCATTTATTGCAAGAGGGTTTGTAAAGAATCCTTTGGACTGAGACATTTTTACTGCTGTACAGTGATATCTGATAGACCATGTCTCATGAGGTTTGACTCTCTGTTGCACAGAGAGGATCTTCTGAATTTTTTGAGCCAGTATTCAGACAATGTAAGCACAATGAACACAAAGCATTTTGTGGCACTTCATAATAAATAATAATCTTAACCAAGTGCACTGGTGGTACTCTCGTGTCTGCTTTTGTTTGGAAATACAGTTCGTCATGAACCAGAGTACTTTTATCAGCCTGCTAATGGCATAAGCACTGTTAGCTGAACTAATAAAGGATGTTAATCTGTGGGTCACAGTAAAGTGGTTACATTAACATATGCATACAGTCTGGATTCAGCACTGAGGATGTGTGTGTGGATGTGTGTGTGTTATTTCTCTGTGTGTGGATGTGTGTGTGTTTAAACAGGGACCAGGCTAACACTGGAGCACACTGAGCTCATTAACACTCAGAGCTCAGAGCTATTCTCTGGAACAGGCTGCTGCACGGCTCACAGTTATACACCACTTAGTTCAGTCCATATTTGGATTTTCAACAGGAGTTAGTGTAATATCACTTAAATGTCACTGTAATCTGTTAAACACTCTGGTCACACTAAAACTATGACAGAATCGGCAAAAATAATGATAAAACCATTGAATCTCAACTTGAGTCAATACACCTGTTACTTTATTTCATACAACAGGTTGCTTTTGCTCTTGTGCAGTGTTCCTGTTAACAGTCCCACGTGTCAGCCCAGCCCAGCCCAGCCCGAGCCATAAACCATCCACAGTATCTGTAGTAGTAAACTATGTGAAGCGACTCAACGAGCGCGGTATACTGCAGCTTTATGAGCAACAATATATTTCTGACCTCAAGCAGAAAATTGCTTTCACGGGCGCTGACCAAACCGCCACCTACTACATCACTTTATTTTTCTGCACAGTTTTATTTGTTCTTTTTTGGGTCTGTTTTTTTTTCTTGAATTTTCCGTGAGCTAACGCGTTGTCCTGATCTTCACCTGCTTCCTCTTTAACTGCCTTTGCCTCTCCCTCTCCCTGGTGTTGAGTGGATCCAGGCCACCAAGCCTTTGAGGACCTGAAAGTCATTTAACTGCTTCTAGATAATAAGTCTTAGAATATAGCTGCTCTCAGATAATAAGCTTTATCACTTGATTGCTCTGCACGCTCCCCTCTGTCTTTAGATTCATGTCCGGGGACTACTCAAGTGAATCACACTATTTCCTTCTTGCAAGTTAAATGAATACGGCTTGTGTGTGCGGGTGTGTGTGTACCATCGATGATGCCAGAATATTTAGCTACAAAAATCATGTTTACTGGTTGGAATTCCTGTAAGTGGCTATTACATTTTGATCTGATTTATTTAAAACTACTATCATCAAAAACTGAATGTACAATGAACCTTCTTATCAGACTTATAAGATCTTATTAAGGTTTCTATTATGTACAGGATATACCTAATAAAGTGGCCAGTGAGTGTAGTCAATAGTCCCCTGACTGACTATATTTAGTTGTTATTTATTGTGTGAATGTGTAAACCAGTCTTGAATGTTGAAAATGATCTAGTCACATGCTTGCCTTCAGAGCCTCCTGATGTGGCGAGCGCCGGTGGACGTGGTTGTGAACGTTCGCACCACATCCCCAGCTATTTGCAGAGATGGCAGCTGTCATCGGAGGCATCAACAGGCTGTTGCCGACAAGCGCTGTTCACAGCTCTGTTGGCTGGAAAACACAAAGAAAGAGAAGAAGGGATATTGAAATATTTTTTGGGATTCTTTCTGGAACCATTGGCCCTAAAACACACTCAACAAACAACTAAGAAAGAGTGTGAGACTGATTTGTGTAAAAATAGTGTTTCACCCATTGTCTTTCTTCAGGCACACGCTCAAAACATCATCCTTCAGACAGATAACACTGCTATTGTATGTTTACACAGCACTGGCTGATAGTAAACAGAAGTGTCTGGGAGAACAGTAATGAAAAAGTATAGGATTCATAGACACCTTTAAAGATGGCTGTTGTTAGAAATCTGTCGATGCTGAAGACGGTCTCACTTTAAAAATAGCATCTATGTGTGGCTGCTGCAACAGGCGCTACTGTAGAAACTGTTGAAGCACCTCATCCTCAACTGTTAGCACTGATGGCTACTGACAAGATGAAAGCCCTGCGTTCACAGATACAGTATTGAAGATGAGAGAGGGTACCGTTGGCAAGATGATCAACTATTCATATAGAGCTGTTTTATTTATGCATTAAACCAATCCTTATTAGAGACGCTTACAAATCACACATTAATCATAAAACTGTGTCTATCGTGGATCTGGAGAGTACGGTCCGTAATAATGAGGAGGGCCATGCTAAAGTGAGAGCTCGGTCCCAGACACCTGTGTATAGATCATGTCTCATATACGCACTGGCGACTTTATTAGGAAGCCTGTCTATGTCGGTAAAGTAGCTAAACCTGTGATCTTCTGCTGCTGTAGTCCTTGATGTACTGAGTTACTAGCTTTTAATAATCATCATTTGTATTGGTATTCTCACCCACAACAGTAGCTCGCTTGACATTTTTCTCTTTTTCAAAATATTCTCAGTAAAACCATGCAATGTATGTGTGAATACCCACCCATTTAGTACCAGTAGATCCCCATTCTATTGCTTGGTATGAACTTCAACAAATCGTCTTCATAACATCTGTATGCCTAAATGCATTGAGTAATGCCTCATGCATGCACAGATGTTTCCAATTAAGTGGCCAATGAGAGTATATTCTCAACATTTTTCCAAAGAGGCATTTTAACTACTGTGCTACAGCATGCCCTGTCAATATGATAATAGAGAGTCTGACCAATGAACCACTCTATATTATTATGAGAGAGTAAACCCTGATACACTGTCGACAGTAACAGTCATGAAGGTCATTACATGCCTAAACACACACGGCAGAAATTATTTACAAAGTCTCTCAAACATTTATGAGTGTCTTTATTTGACTTGGACAGTGGCTTAGAGCATGTGCTGCCTCTGAGCTCTGCAGCAAAGCAAATAGCCCAACAGTACATCAGTGATGGGGGAGGCGAAGAGATTGGAGTGTAGTCAGGGGGCTTTCTAAAGGTCTAAAATATGAGATTGAGATGGTAGAGGGCAGAAGAAAGGGAGAAAATGTAGATCTCTAAGTGGAAGAGTTATTTAAATATATATATATAAATAGTTTCAATATAAATAGGTGATCACTCTGTGCCAGTCGATGGAACAGTATGTCATAAGATAAAATCCATACTTAACAAAAATATCATGATTCAATGATCTTCCAAATTATAATTTCATATCATGGTTTGATTTTTTTATCGCCATATCGCCCACCCGTAGGAAGAGAGGGGCACTTAGGGAGCAGAGTCAGATGAGATGAGGAGGATGGAGGGATAGCAGCAGCTCACAGAGGAGGAGGAGGCAGACTTGACCCAGATTGGGAGCCTAACAGCGGCAAAAGCAGCAGCTGAGAGAAGTCGGTGAATGTTTAATAGCGGCAACCACTTGTACGCTGCCACACACACTCTCATGTCCCACATACACACCATAACACACACACACACACACTGGTGACTGCTGGAGTCACTCAGGCCTGTTGAATTACCGCACCACTCATGTGATTATCTGTGGAAGTGGATTCAAATCACAGTCAGAATGTGAACTATCTTTAGTGATCACACAATTTGTGTTAAGGCTACAGTCAAGGTGAACTCTTTAAAAATGATTAAATGTATTATTAAAGGCAGCTATATATATATTTAGTGGGAATTACTGTGTTTGAAGGAATGGTGTGATGCTCGAGGGAAGCTCTAAGTTCTGTGGCCTTGGTGTGGTCTGTTTCTGCTATGTACACACCACACAAACATAGATGGTAGAAAGAAAAATATTTGGTTATAATTAAAGTATAGTCATCACTAATATGTCTAATGTCCATTTGCATATATGAATACATAACACAAATAAATGACAGGTTATTAAAACAGGCTTAAAGCAGATTAAGATAATATAAATACAGTATCATTTGAGAACAGGTACAGAAAAAATTTGAAAGTTACCAGCCAGGTTCACCAGCTATTACAAAACAATGACATTTCAGACACAGAGACCCGAGACTTGAGAGCAGAGGTAATAATCTAATGCCTAAAGTGGTGCTGAATGATCCCTTTCCTTTTTCTGCATCTCTCTCTCTCTCTCTCTCTCTCTCTCTCTCTCTCTCTCTCTCTC
>JAVQKC010065035.1:0-18719 GCA_036025475.1 Philypnodon macrostomus
GCTGTAACTCCCAAGTGGCAACAAATCTTAGTGTTTGATATACATCAAGGAAGAGTGGTTCCAGATGAGCGAATCCAAAGCATGGGTACTGCGTGAGTCCACGAGTGTCCTCCTACATCATTGAGAAACATTGTTAGGACATTTACATTGTTTTCAACTTTGTTGAAACCTTTTTAATGGGTCCATTTGAATAGCAAAAGACATTGATATTGCTTCATTTGTTGTGTGGTGCCAAAACACTTCAAGATGTGTATTCAGTGAAGGGACGGCTGATGTGCTGTGAGGACTATTAATATGTTTATTGTTCACTGGATTTATTTTTTTGTAAAGGAATGCATGGTCTTAGTGCCTGTAAATACACAGTTTCTACTGGATTTAAATGTGTTGCCTTTACGAGAATGGGTTATTTAAGCTATTTCTTGTGTGTGGGAATTAGAGTGTAATTATTGTAGCTAATAATGTTTGAATAAACCTTAATACTAAAAATACATTTACTGTATTTTATTAGGCACCACTTTCATTAGCAGTCAAAAAGTCAGATCTGCTGTGTTGGTTTTAGCTCACCGTGTATAGAAAGCTGTCGAAGTTGAAATACCATCTTTGGAATATTTCATTACATGTCATTTCTTACTCCCTGCCTCTTGTCCTGTCTCCCGACAATAATGGCTCTATAGTCCACAGTTTGTGTTGGGTTATAACTCTATATAATATATTTCCACTTCCGATACCTGTGACCAAAACATCTATCTCCCACTGCCCACATCCTTACTACATCCTTCTACTAAATACACTTGTTGCGTGTTTTCCGTAAGCTTCTCTTTCTTTGTATTCATTTGCACTGTTGATGTTCCCACTTAGCCCACATGGGGGCACTCTAACCATAGACATAGAACGCAATACATTGGTCACAGCATCTTGATTTATCGCGTTTACAAACCCTTAATGCTGTATACACACCTGGGGTTGAATCTGTATTTTATAAATTGGATGTTCATATGTAAAAGTAATATGCAAGGTCTATTTTTAGTGTTTTTATGCAGCCCTGGAGAGAGAGACTCCTCCTGTCAAGAGAATAGGGATTCCTCTATGTCCCCAGGGAGGATATTGTTGCCTGCAACAGAGATAAAAATCAATGTTGGGCTTAACACATCTTAATTTAGGAGATTAGTTACATTCCGATAGCACTGAGAGCCTAAGGCAACGCTGGCACAATACACGAGAAGCCAAGATTATGGACCAGTGTGTATGCAGCATTATTAGGAACCATATACAGAAAGAAGCTACATTTTTTGGCAAATCAAAACAAAAAAGCATAGTATAGAGAGTCAATATCAAAGTCACAAGACTAAGCCAGGATTGAATCAGGACTAAACCAAGATTATACTATCGCTACAATGGGAGAATACCAGATAAATAAACCAGGACTAAACTAAAATTAAACCAGGTCTAAACTGACGCTAAACAAAGTCAAAATACGGTTGTGCTTTAGGCTTTGTTTACTCATCAACCATATTTTGACTTTGTTTAGTGTCAGTTTAGACCTGGTTTAGTAAACCAAGCCTAAAGCACAATTTAAACCAGGACTAAATTAGAAAGAAACTAGGTCTAAACCAGAACTAAACTGAGGCTAAACCAGGTCTGAACCACTAGGACTAAACAAAACAACATCATGAAACCAGGTCTCTACAAATAGGGCTAAACCAGGACTAAACTGAGTATAAACTAGTACTAAATCAGGACTAAGTCTGGACTAAACCTAGACTAAACAAAATAATGTCCTAGAACATAGGTTTAGAGCCTATTTGTTTATATTACTATGTTCATTAACATCTGTTTTACAAGGACCACTAACAAAACAAAAGCCCCAATATTTTACTAAACTGGGTCCTAACCAGGTCAAAACAAGGCTTAAACCAGCACTCTTTAGACTAAACAGGGTCTAAAACAAGGATTAAACAGCTCTCAATCACAACTAACTAGGACTAAACAGGGTCTAAAACAAGGATTAAACCAGCACTGGGTCCCAACTAACTAGGACTAAACTGGGTCTAAAACAAGGATTAAACCAGCACTCGGTCCCAACTAACTAGGACTAAACAGGGTCTAAAACAAGACTAAACAAGGTTAAACCAGGACTAACCCAGGAATAAATCATGAAAAAACAGAATTAAACCAGTTCATAACAACCCTTCTACTTCCCATGGACTTAACCACATTTACAGTCTTCCGTCAGTGTCTGTTTATAAACCTTGCACTTAAGCCCATGGCTTTTCTTGTTTTCTAGTCCAGCCTTTTCTTCTTTCTATCCGGTTCTCCCCGGTTTGAGCCACCTCCGCTCTGTTCCCTCGAATATTTTATGCAAACTCGAGTCAGCTGAGAGCCAGGTAGGGGCGTTCCCGCATGCATTATCCAAATTACGCACGGCGCGGACCAATCGCGAGGCTAGGTCTATCTTGTCTCGCTGGATATATTATGCTACAAGGCTTGTCCCGGGCTGCAGAGCCTTGTGTAGCGCCGATATGAGCTGACCTTGGGTGGGTTGTTTGTGCCGCTGGAGTCGGTACGGGACTGTATTAGCGTGGATAGTAGCGGAGAGAATATTTGGATGTGGCTTTTGGCTTTTTGGAGACTCGTTTTTGCCGTGGAAGTGGGGGTCGTTTTGGGACGTGGCTTTTTGTTACGGAGGAACCGAAAGAAAAGATGAACAGCATGAATGCGTCGTGCTATGCAGTGGCAATGGATCTAGGCGTTTGCCAGCTGAGAAATTTCTCCTCCATTTCGTTTCTGTCAGCGTTGTTGAGCGCAGACTCGCAACTCAAGCTCGAAAACAGGTAAAAAAAAATGGCAGTAAAAGCGCAATGAATGGGGCTATAGTATAGAGCTGTGTCCGGGCATGGCGCCTCTTTCACCTGCATCTTGTCGACCGCAGCGAGGGATGCAGCTTTGAATACTGTAACCCCCCACCCCCCGTTTTCTGCTTACAAAACCACATAAAAGGCTACCGGGTTCCAGAAACGCCTTTGATTTTTTTTTTTTCGCCATTAAAAGAAAAAGCATTGAAAAGCAATATTCCCGCAGCCTTAGGGCCTCTTCTTTAGAACTACTCATATGGGATGTTGTCGTTAATATATACTTTCTTTTTTAGTTCATCTGGAGCCAGCCTTGTGGCCATTGACAACAAGATTGAACAGGCAATGGTAAGTAGCAAGTCATCTTTGTCTGTTACATGTTAAATGTTTAACGTATGCTAATTAGAATTTACCAAGTTAAGGCTAAACTGAAACTTGAATATTTTGTTACTTGTGTTAGCTTAGTATTGAACTATAACCTGCTAAACAAAAAAGCCTAGTGTACAACACGGTAGGAACAAAAGGAAGAAAAAAAAAACGGCATTCGAGCGAGTAAACGTGTACCATATTTTTAAAATTACGTTAGCATGGATTTAACATGCTAGGCCAAACGTGTAAAGAACAATAGACTTTACACTAACAAAAGCCAACAAAGTGAAAATTGGAAACGTAATATTTAATTTTAGTCCGTTAGTATAGTTTTCAATTAATTCACTTTAAAACAACCATTTTCCCAAAGGACTGAGCACAATTAAGTTTAGTGTTGTGTTGTGGTTTCCAGCTGTTGCTAGGCAAACCCTGGGCTAACCGCTGGGTATAAATATCCCACGCTCTGATTGGCTCATTTTTGTTTTGTGGGCGGGACAATGACGTTACCCTAGGAAGATTTTTGAGATGGTTTTGCTTTATTCTGGGCTAGTTTTGGTGTTAAAATATAATTAGGGGAAAATTATAATATTAGAGGATTTTTATGCAAATTGTGGTAAAATATTCATACATAACTTTTGATAAAAACTTTTATTCTGCATAAAAATCAGTTTATAGTGAAAACAGCTGTCACTTAAGTAAATGCATAGTATACAAAACAAATCAATAAGATGACTATTATTATTATTGAAATAAAATACTTGATATCTGTCGGCCTACTGAATATGAATGCCCACATAGGGTCAGGTTTTCACTACAAACACTGAGGGTTCTATGGGGCAGCTGTTTTCAGTTTGAAGTGATATTTCCCTCAAAATAAACCAAAATAAATTAAGTTCTGGGAATGTGTGAGGTCTCCCAATACAGTTTTCCCCTTGTAATGTATTGTTTTTTGTTTTTTTTGTCTCTTCCAGGACCTGGTGAAGAGTCACCTGATGTACGCAGTCCGTGAGGAGGTGGAGGTCCTGAAAGAACAGATCAAGGAGCTGATTGAGCGAAACTCGCAGCTGGAGCAAGAAAACACGCTCCTCAAGACCCTGGCCAGTCCCGAACAGATGGCCCAGTTCCAGGCTCAAGTACAGACCGGGTCCCCTCCTCCACCTACTACTGCACCCACCTCTGCACCCATCGCCCCGGGACCTCCCCAAATCCTGGCCAACTCGCACACCACGGGCCCTTCTGCGTAGCATGGGTTAGCAGCGCTCACGTTAAAAAAAAAACTCAAAAAGTGACTATTTTTGTTTTGTTGAGCTCTGCCACATGAGCTACGCCCCTTGCCTTCAACAGCATGATTTTTTTATGTTATTTTGCTGTTAAGACAAGAAGATTTTTGCACATATTTATCTCAAGACGAGAGGCAGCCAGAGCTAAGGCATTGCAGTGCGCTACATGCATACATGAAAGGGTGGCAGTCTTGAATGCTGTATGAGAAAATGTATGGGGTGGTTGGATATTTTGCCAAAAATTAAACTTGCTATTAAAGACATATGAATTAAGAATGTCTTACCAAGATTAGCAAATGACGACTCAAATCACTGTGCCTGCATCTGGATTTAAGTGATGTTGATTTTACAATTTACGATGGTGGGAGGCAATAGGATTGTATTGGTTGCTAACAGCTTGCTCCATAATGTAATGTAAATACAACTTTTGAGGCTTATGTTACAAGATTTGAGCCAAAAATAGAGGAAAAAAGCCTTGAATGAAGATTGTTAGTATCATGACAGTCCCCATCTGGTATGGGGGAGGGAATGGTCTGATTCTGAACAAAAAGTGGCAGCAATTTGTGACAATGTTACTTAAAAATATGAGTTGCTGATGGGATGAACAACAAATAAGAGGTTTCTTATGGAGATGACGATAATCTATTTTCAGTATTTGCCCTGAAGCTCATTGTTGCTGTTTTCTCTCCAAACCCTGAAAAAGTGGCATGTATGTACATTTTAAAACCATAACTTCACCAGGGTTGAGAGAATTTGAGATTTTTGTTTCGTTTTCCATTTTTACCTACAAAGGAGTGACGGACGGGAGAAGATGAGAAAAAGACAATGTATATTTCTGTATAGTGTAAGTACAATGTAATATAGTGAGGAGAGGAACACTTGAGATGATATCTAGGTCACACAGATTGGGGCTAGCGAGCGCGGAACATGCTAGCTTCTGCCCAATCCGTGTCTATTTTTAATGCTGAAACTTCAGGACTGTCAATCTTCGATAAAAAGGACTCTAGGTTATTTAACTGACAACGCAAGACAACAAAACATCATCTACTGCAACTCTACCGATTTTTCCACTCGGCGCTTTGTTTCCTGACGTGTTATTGCATCTTTATTATGGCTTTTATTTTGACAGTGAAGTACCTCTGGATGATAATAGCTTAAAAGGTTCAAATGTGTTTTTTTTTTCTTTTATTCAGTGTATCAGTTGTATGCTCATGTTCTGCGCATGTCTCTCTCTGCAGAAACAGGATTAAGAAATTGTAACATTCACAGTACCACGATTGCACTTGACAGCTGCACTACACAACTTTCAATAAACGTGCTTCAAGAAGAATAACTTGACCTGTCGTTTTTTTGTTTCTTAGTTAGAATTATGCCTGAATGTATAATGTGAAATGTAAATGTGAGGAGAAGGACACTAAAACTGTGTTGGGCCAGTGAAAATATCTGACTTTTGAACAAAGAAAGTATGAAACGTATGAGTAAAAATATTACACAGTCAATAGTACAGCATCCAAATTTGACACTTTTCAACCAATCACACGCTTTCACAGGACAGGAGCTCTCAGATTGGTTTAAACATGTATTTATCAAGATCTAGAATCTATCAGGAATAATATAAGGGAGCTGAAGTTTTATTTCAAAATACACAGTTTATTCACAGCAAATGTTATTTTTACTTCATAGAACAAGAAAAAGAGAAATTCAGAGAGCTGATTGTTATTCTGATACTTCCTGTTTTGTGTGAGACCCTTATTTTTTTTATCTCTGGTGAGACCTTGACAGAGGGGCGAGAAGGAGAGAGAGGGTTAGGGTTAGTGTCTCATTAAAACGTTCAAACAAAGATGTTTTTTGTGTGTTTTTGTTATTTCTTGCACAAAATCAGGTATTGAAACTTTAAGATTTCTGACAATTAACCACTAGGTCAGTTTGGAAGCAAGGTTCTGTCTGAAGTGAATAACATATTATCTCTTCATTATGGCACATTTAGTTGATGTTTAAGAAGCAGCAAAATGGCAGAGCTTAAGGATATGAGTTAATAAGAGCTAGACGATTGGGTCAAAATCTCAGCTCTTCCTGGGTGTTCCCGGTCTGCAGTGATCAGTATCTATTTAAAGTGGTCCAAGGAAAGAACAGTCGTGAACTAGAGACGTGTGTGTGGTCATGTGGGGAGTGAAGGCTGGCCTGTACTGTAGTTCAAATTGCTAAAGAATTAGTAGCCTATGCTTAGATTACATAGAGTAATGACACTTGGAGCTCCATGAATCCTTTACATTTATTTTAAAAAGACTCTTTGACACAACACAAATATTTTGTCAACAGAATATGGCACATTATCAGCAGGATCACATTCACTCTTCACAATCACAATCTCACCTATTCACACAAACGCACACAACCATAATACATGAGGCAAAATATGAGCACACATTTGTCCAAGCGTGGCGTGGTTTTTTTTGACTGTCCATAGAAAAGCTGTCAGTACCACAGTGCAACACGATGTCCAGAGGCGTAGGATAGTGGGGGCAGGGGTAGAGTCTTGTCAAAGTTGGGATTTGAAGATAGTCTCTAGGTTTCTTTGGAGGAGGCGGGGGGGGGGTGCAAGCAACAGCAGCCGGGCTCTGTGAAGGCGTGAGGCGGGGGCGACATCACATTCCCATACGGATGCTCTGGATGATCTGAAATATAGCTGAGAAGAAGAGGTAAGGGTTTAGATTAGTCTAAGGAAACATGCAGAGACTTCGCTCTCCCCAGACACTTTAACCAGCTCCTCAAGGAATACAGAGGCATTCTCAGGCCAGCAAACAGGCATAGTCCCTGCATGTCCTGAACCGGCTAGACATGCCCTGACATTTGCCCAGGAAGTAGTTACAAGAATATCAAGAGATAGTTTAATAAATATGCAGTTTAATTATATTGGTGCTGTTAATAATGTAATAAAATAGAGAATTGGAGACCTTCAAATGAAGAGAGCTTAATCAGATGAGAACGAGAATTAAATACCACAGGCTAATATGTTCCTATAGAGGTGAGTTAGGAGCACTCCCATTGGTCATTAGCCTGCAGACACTGGTCATTGCATTGGTGTGTCAATAAAATAAAACTGCTGTTCTCCTTTATGTTGACACTAAGGCAAATTGACACAATGGTGAAATGATGGTAAAATGTATTATCTGAAGCTCTTACCTGACCCACACACAACGAATACAAAGAGGGCGAGTAGCCAAGGTCCGACTGGGTACTTCTCCTCCTGTGGCCTCTGGAGGTAAGACAGAGAGTTTGGAGGAGCAGACAGGAGCAACGACAGACTTTTTAACTGTTTAGAGACACTTTCATTGCAACTGAAGAACTTTGAAAAACAGAACTGCTTTGTCTCCATGTGAAAGGCATTATCTCTGTTACAAGGGACCAAAATATAAGTCAGTAAGTGACATTAGCACTAGCTGACCTGCCAAATGGTGGTAGATTTTCTTCTTAGCTAGTAACAAATTCACACCATCTAACCACATTGACTAGTCGGCCCTCATCATTGAAACAAAAAACTATACAATATTCTGCTTTGCTTGACAAACATAGGAATTGTATAGGTTTACATTTAGACAAATCTAGCACACATTTGACATCTACAAATCTGTGGCTGATAAAAATGCTGTGGTTTGCAACTTCTGAAAAATACTTGGCACAGTGGCCAGGAAAAGCCCTGTTTACAACCCTCAATAATAAATGGATAGCAAAGTCTAGGTGGCATTGCTCTTGTGAGGGAGTGAGCTCAGTATAAAAAATAATCTAAAAATACACCATATTTCCTAGCCGTAGTTATTCCTTGAAATGCTAGTCTATTCAAATGCAAATATTACCAGTCATGTCATTAGGTTTCCCAGTATTTTGTTGACAGAGCATATTACAACATGATTGATAATTGTCTACAAAAACAACTCTTTGGCCACAGAGTACAATAACATACATAACATACACACCTACAGTTTTACTACTCTTCACTGGTTTAGGATGAGACCAAGCCACATTTCTGAGAAGGAAAATATTTGGTAAAGTACACATTTAGAGTATTGTGAATTTACACTGATTTTCAATTTTGATACATTGGGAAATGTGCTATATCAATAAAATGGATTGGAATGATGGCTTGGAAGTTAGCCTAAATCAGCACAAACCCATGTCCTAAGCCTCGAAATAAATTAGATGACTTGTATGTTATTACTAAATACAGTCAAAACACTAAACCAGATGTAAATTGGATCTAAACCAGGACTAAACTAGGTATGAACAGGAAAAATCTAGATCCAAACCAGGTCTGAACCACAGCTAAACCAGAACCAGGGTACGTCCAAACTGTGCCTAAACCAGGACTAAGCAGATGCAAGCCCCAACCTGTCTCTAAATTAAACTAAATCTAGACAACAGCAAAGAATTCCTGAGATGTAGAATGAGCCTGTGTACCACCAATAGTACCTGCACCACAATTTGAGAACCACTGCCGTACAGATTTAGGGAGTACTCATAATAATTCCAACAGGAGGCTTGTTTTTCCTTCGTCAGCATAAAACATAATCATCAGTGTGGCTGCTACTGGTTAACCTCATTAAGAGATAGTACAACCTCCAGGTCCTAAACTGTGGGGTATGAAGTGTTTTTTGTAAATCTAAGCCAAATAAAACACGAGTAGCTACAAAAAGGACAGTGAATTGGTCATATGAATGTTCAAAATTCCAGAATGGAGGCGACCAGAGGCAAAAGTGTGTTAACTTTAAAAAACAGTAGTGTTTGTGGTGAGGGATAGAATCATTCTGAGCAATAAATGAAAAAAAACTATTGTGGACGTCAACATTTCTGTAAGGACTTGTCCAGTAAAACCTAAGACTCAAAAGTCTGTTACTAATGTGTACATTAATCAAACATATAATGTGAGGTACATTCACTAATGTTTCCTACCCAGGCTCTGACATCACCTACATGTAGAGAGTGGATGTCATTTGTCAAAACCATCTTCATTTACTACATTTTGCTTATTTATCATTGGAAATGTATTATAGTCTTGCCTCCATTCCGGAATTTAGAACTGTCTGTTTACAAACTTTGAAAGGGTCTATACCTCAGTAATAAGAGCTCACACATGAAAAACAACACACTACAGTGACTCAAATATAATTCATGTGAAATGGACAGATGTGTTCAAAGGATTAGTTTAATCTGTTGAATGAGTCTAAATACTAGGATAGAAGAAGTTCTTTTTGGCTCCCAACTATATCTTTCAGGGTTCACTATAGTCAATAAATCATTCTTACAGTTACTTAGGTCGTGTTTTTGCACCATGCTCCCAACAACCCTATTTATCCGAGATTGGGGCTGGTGCAAAGTGTGGCTGGAGTAAGCAGCGTGTTGTCGAACCCCTGACCTTCCACTGCTAATCATTATTAAATAATGACTAATTATTTTAATATTTACATTTTAATAATTAAATTTGTTATTAAATAATAAAAATCATATTTGAATCAATGACTTTATTTATTTGTGTCCACAATAATACATTTAGTCTATGTGTGATGTGTTACATTTATCATAGACCAATTGACTGTGTATCAATGCTCGTACAGTATATCCATGTTTTATTAACCAACATTTGTATAACTCGTTAACCTTTCAGTTTCACCATCATCTCCCAAAGTTACCATGTACACTGCGGAGGGCGGGATCCCAGCTCTCACACAGTATTAGCCTTAGCAATTATAGGCAATATTTCCAAACTGGCATTTGCATGTTTCTTCTAAATGGTCCCGAGTCGTGCTAATCGAGATATTTATGAGCTAAGATGATCCATTTACCAAGCAGAAGCCCAGTCTCTACCGGTGTGCACGTCACCTATGTGGGCTAATGTCATGCTGGCATCTCTCACCAGTGTCTTGGCTACGTTGCCTCTTTGCGTGATATTCTTGCTGTGTTTCTCGTTAGCCATGCGGATCCTCTGTTTAGCCACCATCTTCCGGAATAACACGGATAGATGCCCTGGATAATTAACAAATTATCTCTGCTTTTTGCCTATTATTTTCTCAAAGCTGGAGACACACGACAGCAACCAGCGTCAAGCTAGCGCCTAGCTGAGATAACAACCCGGAAGTGACAACTTTCTGTTGCCAAATGTTAAAGATCACTATTATTAACAGCGCATATTTTAAATCTAGGGGCTTACTTTCAATCTGTTTTAATAAGACACATGGCGCGCGTTTATATTCGTCTGTTTTATGTTACACAATATAATAAATGTAGTTTAATAAGTTTTATTCTGAAGTGTCAAACCGGAAGTCCTGTGCTTAACATTGGGAAAATGCTAACGCCTCGGTAACACGTTCCCGTTTTGTATAATGGATTTAATTATGTCAATTAAGAAAAATGACAATTGTATTTACCCAATCTAGATAAATAAATGGAAGGGACAACGAACTTAAAATGAAATAGCCTCGATGTAACTTTGTCAAAAATCTATTTAGGCATATTTACAGATGAATGTAATGCATATGTATAGGCCTGTATATATACAAAAGGCACTCTTAGGTGTAGGCTATTGAAAGAACATGTTACACGGGCTTCACCTCTGCTCTCTGCCAGGGCAAGGTTAGTTTGCTCTTTGTTTGTCTGTCTCAAAATGTTATGGTCATATTTCAGTGAACACATTGTTTATATGTTTTGAACTATATTGCCTTGGCACAGTCTTTGTTTTAAATTGAGTCAATATTTAAAAGTTGCTGCACGTCGTAAACTGGGTTATTTGAGTTCATCCTAATTGTGTGTCTTTGTGTATAGCCTACGTGTGGGTAAAGTGGGCACCTGAGCACAGCCTGACCCATTTCAGTGCCAGATAATTAGATCAGATTAAGTGAATGTACCTCTTTCACATTTAGAGGTTGGATTTCTGGACTCAAACCATGGCACCAATAAGTCACCAAGTCTGTTCAGGTCATGTGTGGGTCTAATTTAACTCAATTTTATGTACAAATTTTGCTAATCTATTTCTAATATTATATATATACATATATATTGATATCCATGTGCTTTTTGAATCAGTTGCAGCTGACTTGCATCACTCCTGCGATCAGACAAGGCCCAAGTGAAGTGACAGCGTGGAACAGAGGGCTGAGGGTCGTCATAGCAACTGCATCAAATGCCTGGCGTGAAGAAGAAAACAAAACGACGGCCTCCGAAACATGATACGGGCGTGTGGGTTGCTCTCATTTTACAGTAGTTTGTTATGTAACCTACAATATTGAAATGATTAAAGAGTCTGACATTTTGTCCAGGGGTTGCTATATGAAATTATTTCCACACACGTTCTATTTTTCTGGGCTTGGGACCAGCAAGAGATAAGGAAAGCCATGGCAGAGAGATATCTTTATACTTTAGACTGGATACAGGACATTGGCCAATTATTTGCACTTATTGACAGATAACCATTCACTCTCTCATTCACAATTATTCACTAGAAACTGTTAATATTCACACGTCTCCTAACACTTTTTTGTCTTTGGATGGTGGAAGAAATCCAAATTACCCCAGATGCCACACCAATGATGCACAACCTCCTGGCTGAGAGCATAGAGAGCAAACAACATCCACCATGTACCTCCATAGTTCAGACTATTACCACTTATCACACATGACCCCAAGTACCCGTACCAGGCTGCTAGTATCTCAGTATCTAAATTACATTAAGTTAATTCAGCATGTGATATTGACAAAAAATCTCACAATTGCTTCCACAACACTGCCTCAAATCCACCAGAAAGCCAATATTTTTTCAATCTGTATTTTTGCTGCTCTGATGACTCACCTTCCTTTTGGGCGACACACTTTGAACACATCCTTGCAGCTTCTACAGTATTATCACTTATCACTTATTGCTCACCATTGCACTGACACCTACACCCTCCCTTAAGGCTTTCAAATATGCTTCTCCTCATGTGTTTTTCTCAGTTCAGCTCGTGTTTACATAAAGGTAGTCGGCAGCACATACCTTCCTCCCACGGACCTCTCTGCGTGCTTCTCTATGTGGTGCAGTAGCAGTAGGCAGCTCTAGCGGCCCTGTCCACAGCTCAAATGTCCTAGTTCAAAGTCACCATTAATGGGTGACCTAGTTTTCAGCCTCCTCTCGTTTCCAATCCCCGGGGTGGCTTTTGTCAAGGCTTTCTGTGATTGTGAATGAGCGATCGATGGAGAGTTGTGGTAGTTTGAAACAATGTTAACGTAAGTGAAGAGAGACATCCGAGAAGCAGTCTGTGAAAGCAGCACCCGGGGACCCTTCTCCAGATCTTGAGCCAGGATCTTGGTCAGAACTACCTAGCTTGAGAATTGTCCTATATATACGTTATGGAAAGCTATGTCACCTGTGTTGACTACTCCATGCTCCTTTGCATTAGACCCAATGTCGCTGGGGCATGTGGGTGAAAGCAGAGCAGTGATGATCATTCTTTGGGCAGTTTCCGACTCACAAATCTACCATAAAAAGTACAAGGATGCAAGAAAATGTGGAAAAAGCTTCAATGCTGCTGGGGCATCATGTCAGGCTTACGTAGGATTAGCCTGTTGTGCATGTTTTAGGTTGTGAATAGTTGTGTCAGCCCTGCGATAAACTGGCCACTATGTTGTGGCCTAAGGGCAATAGTTGAGGCTAAATGATTTTTTATCTCTGAATTATAATGATGTTACCTATCCAAGTTTGCCTTACTTTTACCATTATTTGCATTACAATACATCCAGACGCACACAGCAGTAGACAGAGCAGAATCAGAGTGAAATCTGACCTTGCCTTGAGTAAAGTACATGAATGACCGTATCTGAGAAGTTCAAATGAGTAGAACAAATACAATAGGCTTTGGAATGACCCAGTGACTCCTATTTATTCTCCCTTAACCATACTTTACTGTATACTGGCCTTTGGTGAACAAGTCCCTATTGTTCATTGTATATTTTCTCCTATACATACACACGTGTTATAGCACTTATTGCTGAATGAATGTTATTTCCACCCGATCTCGTGCAGCCTATAAATTGCCCAGGTGTAAATTTAGCCTTATTGCCTCAACACTGTGGTTTTCTTTCCCTCTGCGGCTGCTGTTGGACACGGCCCATGTCAGCCGTGTGATGTTTAGGTGGTGCGGGGTATCCTCTGAGAGTGAAAAGGTATACACTGACACATCTATTAAGGAGGTGAGGTGCAAAGAGGTGGAGAATAACCAAAGCAAAGTGTCAAGGTGTATTATGGGGAATGTGTAACTTAATTATGATTCAATATAACACACCTACAGTATTATACCTGACAGAACCTCTCAAATGTTTTAGGCAAATAAATGTTGTCCCACGTCTCTGCCCGCTGAGTTCCAGCACTAACCAGCACTAACCAGGACTAACTAGGACTAACCAGGACTAACCAGCACTAACCTGCACTAACCAGGACTAACCAGGACTAACCAGCACTAACCTGCCTCTATTCAATAACCTTGAAACCTATTACTTCTCATTGCTTTAATGCTGTAAGCCACTTCAACTGTGATTGTTGTAAGGTTCTATTGTATTGTATTGTTGTATTGTTGTATTGTATTGTTGTATTGTATTGTTGTATTGTTGTGTTGTATTGTTGTATCGTATTGTTAATACGCTTGTTTAATTAATGGGAAAATCTCTGACAATGTTAATATAGTATATTCAACATATTATACACTATATATGATTTATTAATGCTGTATTCCTTAATAGTATATCATTTCCTAATATTATTTAATTAGCTCTAACATTTCTACATGTGATTTTAAGGTCTAGATGCTTATTTAAGTCTATGTTTGTAGGACCCTGTAATACACCTTTTTGGTACATGTTTTTGAACACTCTGTTTCCCAGTTTTATGTCATTGTAATTGATCAAATAAGCTAAACATTGAAACTCTTTTCTCCCTGTCCCACACTTTAAGGTCCAGACCAACCAAATAGGAACCACTAGTCTAGAAAAGGTAGCTCCTAATCCCAGACTCTCGTGTATTTAGCCTGTGCCACCGGAGTTTACATGTTGAAGATAACAACCTCAGTATTTGGACAAACCAAACAAGGCCTAGACAGAGGCTGGGTGTTTATTACGCAAAGGTCGGTCACTGTCAACACTGCTGCACGCGAGGAGACAGCAGATGGGACATACCCGAGACAGCACCAGGGCCGCGAGTTACTGGATCGGCTAAAAAGAGTGTTTAGAACATAAAGAAATTGTCCATTCTTGTTCTGTTCTGAAGAGGGTACTCGGAAATAAAGCATAATAGGTACCTACCATCGCTGTTTTGTAGAGCCGTCAGAAGACTGTTTTGTTTGATACGTATAGTGTTTAGCATGCATTATTAGCAATGAGCTAAAGGTGAATACATTTGGTCACTTGATTTTTAGGTTTTACTGGACACAATGGTCTGTCAGGGCATGGTTTTGAAATGTTCATGTGTGGGACATATGTAATTCAAAAATAGCTGAAAGCCTGTGATTACAAAAATTTATTATTTAACAAAAGCTAAATGAAAAAGCTGAAAAACCAAGACTAACCTCCACCAGGACTAATCTAGTTCCAAATACGATTTAGACAAGGACTAAAATGGGACTAAATTAGGTCTACATTAGATTCAAACCATGTCTTAAAAGGACAAAACTAAGTCTAAACCAGGACTAAACCAAGTCTTAACCAGGACTAAACCAAGTCTAAACCAGGACTAAACCAAGTCTAAGCCAGGACTAAACCAAGTCTAAACCAGGACTAAACCAAGTCTAAACCTGGACTAAACCAAGTCTAAACCAGGACTAAGCCATGTTTAACATAGATTTAAACCAGACTAAAACTAGAACTAAATTAGCCCCAGACTATAGGTGTAAATAAGGTATAAATCAAGACAAACCAGGTCCAAATAAGATCCATACCAAGACTAAACCAATTCTAAAACAGATCTAAACCAGGACTAAACCAAGTCTAAACCAGGACTAAACCAGGACTAAACCAGGACTAAACCAGGACTAAACAGGGCCCACAGATCAGGGCTATAAAAACCTGCACTTTATGCCACTGTCTATAGTGTAAACCAATCTAAATATTCTCCATTGTCATCATAAGAGACACACCCACGTGTTTAAAGATCTATTTTCAAAAAGCCCTACATTTTGACTTATTCACCTCGAACCGGCTTCTCTAATTATAGTCCACATGCATGTTAGGAAAAAAACATGTCTGCAACCGCGACTTGAGAGGAAGATAAACAGTTGTTAACACTAAGGAAAATAAAACTGAAACGTGAGAGATGAATCCAGGTAAAGAGAGCTTCTGAGCGGAGGCGGCGCAGGAGAGGGAAGGCAGAGTGTTTTGATGTGAGGGTGTGACACTGACAGAATAAACGCAGAAGTCAAAACATAAATGAGTCGTCGGGTTTAGGCTCATTACGTATAAACAAGCCCCTTCTGTAATGTCAGATAGGCCCTATTTTCCCCAGTGACTCGGGCTACTGTGTAAAGGTATGCAGCAAAACACACATCTGTAAGTCTGGCAAATACACAGACAAATCGTGTGTGTGTGTCTGGATCTCTGTCAATAAATAAGTGTGTTTAGACATGCTTTAGTTCTGGATTAGATTAGATTGAGTCCTGGTTTAGACTTGATTCAGTCCTTGTTTAGTCCTGGCTATGTCATAGTCATGTCTTTCTCCTGGTTTAGATATTAGTCCTGGGCTGATTTAGACCAGTTATAGTCCTGGTTTAGACCTGTTATAGTCCTGGTTTAGACCTGTTATAGTCCTGGTTTAGACCTGTTATAGTCCTGGTTTAGACCTAGTTTTGTCCTGGTTTGTGATAGTTCTAGTTTACTTCTGAATTAGACAAAATACTAAAATAGAATCCGCATAACAAAAAGAGCTCCCAATTATTTCTATTATTTTATTATTTTTCAGACCCAGCACACAAGCTCATCTTACCTGGATGTGTGTGTCACTTTATTTACTTTCTACCATGTTGGGTATGCAGCAAAACACACATATGTAAGTCACATGCATAGGCAAACAGTGAGTGTGTGTAGTCTGGGTTTCTGTCAATATAAGGTGTGTACAGTCAAGGGCAAGGGCTTAAGACCTGGTTTAACTCTGCACACATTGGATAAACAGTGTGTGTGTGCGTGTGTGTGTGTGCGCGTGTGTGTGTGCATGCGTGTGCGTGTGTGTGTGGTTTGGATTTTCTGTCAATATTTAGTTGGATACAACATAGAGTATAAGGGCATGATTTAGACCTTGTTTAGTTCTTAGAGCTGGTTTAGTCCTAGTTTAGTGGTTTTTAAAGCTCTTTTTTTAATATTGTCTAACTAGGATAATGTATTCAACTGTAATTTTTTTGTGTGAGTGGATTGTGGGAACACATACCCTGAAGAAGGTGGGGAATATTCTACCCAGCACACTTTTTGAAATAGCCATGTAAAGTAAAGGCTTTTTACAACTAGTTTTGTAGGAATTATATCTTGTTTCAGTCCTGGTTCACATATGATTTATATAAGTTTTTCCATGTTTTAGCTCTAGTTAAGATTGGTTAAGTGCTGGTTTTGGGGTAGTTTATGTCTGATTCAGACCTAGTATAATCCTTGTTTTACTTTTTTGGCCATAATCATAGACCAGCGCAGCCCTGTTTTCAGACATATTTCAATTAATTTTGTGACCTGATTAACAATTTTGGAAAAGCCTGAATCGAGTAAATAGTGCATGTGCAAAACAGAGGCTTCATTATTCATACTGTCCTGTTGTCTGTATTGAGTTAGTGCGTATCCATGGTAACAGTGACATAAATTGCAGCAGTTGTAAATCAGGTTTGGAAATACAAGGACAGAATCTCCGAGTTGAAGTGATCCAGTTGTTAACTTGAAGACAGATACCGGGTTGACACTAGTGAATGGCTCATATTAAATTAAAACAAGATCAATGAATATTATACAAGTTATATTTTTATTTTGTATCTTGTAAAATGGGGCGTTGCCATGTTGGATTTTTCATCTCACTGCATGATCACTGCATTTGTTGTGTAGAGAAACAGACTCTTGCAATGATATTTATAGTTTCCTGTTATAAATTTAACCCATGAGCAATGAACAATAATCAACACATATAATAGGAACAGTACTGTAGAATACCTATTTGTGAGGACTTTTAAAGGTACAATTCACATTTGCACCTCACATTACTGATGGCAATAAACAGAAAATCCATTAGTTTTTTTAATTGTACAGTGCATAATGGTTTTTATTGAGTAGCTCATCTCGGCCCTCCACAACAGTGCCCAGTCCCAATGCGGTCCTGGGAAAAAAATAATTGCCCACCCCTGATCTAGAGTATCATGGCTGCTATGATGCCTGATAGGAGTTATCTAGACCAGGGGTGTCCAAACCTTTTTCCCTGAGGGCCACATGTTTTTACACAGGTTTTAACCGAGGAGGGCCACTCGCTGAGGTGACCGATTTCACTCCACCAAAAGTCCCCTTTGGTTGGATCTGCTTTCTGACACTTATGTTCAGGTTTACTGACTTATTTTCCCCCTATATTACAACAATAACCACACAGAAAAGTGGACTTGGATTATGTAGAGTCAAATGCAGTAAAGCCAATTGAGAGGTAAGCCTGAGGGCCACAAAAAATTGCTCTGCGGGCTGCATTTGGCCCCCGTGCCATAGTTTGGACACCCCTGATGTAGACCTTGCCTACCAACCTCACTGCAACAATGGAAAGATGATAAGAAATGATTTCTCATGTTGGGATCATTTTAGGATGTTTACTTTTTTCATAAAGCTGTTAATAAAAAATGATAAATGAACAAATAAAAAAATTCAATAATTATTATGTTCACCAAAATATAATACAAATACTATTATTACACTACATCCATCCATCCATCTTCTTCCGCTTATCCTTACACTACATTAATTCTAATTGGGGTCATTTTTGAGCAGCTGCCTACATTTGCCGAATTGTAGCGCCGCCTCTGGTGATTGGTCCGTACACAAAATCGCTGAGAAATGATTCACTGTGAGCAAGGGACCAGACCCCACTTTTGAAAAAAAACTAGGCCTGTGCTGTCGTCCCCGACAGCAAGGTGTATATCGGCGAAAACGGCCCCGTACGTCTGCCCCGTACGTCTGCCCCGTACGTCTGCCCCGTACGTCTGCCCATACG
>JAVQKC010065039.1:0-13751 GCA_036025475.1 Philypnodon macrostomus
GTAGAACTTTCTCACTTTTCTCCATCGCCACCTCAGCATTAGAACTATCTCACTTTTCTCCATCGCCAACTCAGCATTAGAACTATCTCACTTTTCTGCATCGCCACCTCAGCAGTAGAACTATCTCACTTTCCTCCATAGTCACCTCAGCAGCAAAACCATCTCACTTTTCTCCATCGCCACCTCAGCATTAGAACTATCTCACTTTTCTCCATCGCCACCTCAGCATTAGAACTATCTCACTTTCCTCCATCGCCACCTCAGCAGTAGAACTATCTCACTTTCCTCCATCGCCACCTCAGCATTAGAACTATCTCACTTTCCTCCATCGCCAACTCAGCAGTAGAACTATCTCACTTTCCTCCATCGTCACCTCAGCAGCAAAACCATCTCACTTTCCTCCATCGTCACCTCAGCAGTAGAACTATCTCACTTTCCTCCATCGCCACCTCAGCAGTATAGAAAATCTAAATTTTCTGTTGTCTGTTTACTGGAAACTCCAACAAACATTCTCTCCTCCACTTGGCTGCACATTTTCAGAAAGGCATACATCTACTTCAGATGTTTTATCATGCCACAGATACGTAGACACGCAGACACCGCCCACTCACCCCCTGTCAGAGAAATAGACAGCTGCCTAGCTAAAAGTGAACTGTAATGAGCACCTTTGAACCCAACATGCCAGACTCATAAATAAAGCAAGCCCATTATGGCCACAAAAAAAGATTATCCGCAAATATGTAAATATCCCGCCACTCATTTTCATCATAGTATTTTGGAACCAGAGTGTGTGCCATCATTAGGATCTGGGTGGGCAGTGAAATATGCAAATGTGTCAGATGTGTCAGTGTGAGATGGCAATGAGATAAAATGACTGGAAAAACAGAGGCAGAGAGGTGTCAATCACAAATAATTCCTATGGCTCTACTTCCAAAGAGATTATCTTTTCATTTATTGCCCTATGTAAAAATGTGCTGTCATGCCCATAATGCAAATGACACTTACACACAGCTAATGCACTATAGCCCAAAACTCAGTACCCCTATCATGATGAAACGAAAACTGACTTAACTGTGGCTACAATATATTGGTGTATTTAATTTCTTACTCTCTCCAAAAGCACGGTAATACAGAGGTACTTACAAATAATTAGTAAGTATTAATTAATATGTAATTAACAATACTTCAATGAATTATCAGTTTAGAAATACTTAATTAACCTTGATCATTACAATTTTGCACTGATTTCAATAAGGTTATAACTCATCACTTAACTGGTTACTAAAGCTTAACTAATGCTTAATTCCTGCTTAATAGTGTGAGCTATTCTAAAGTGTTTCCAAAATATATTATGGGTTGACACTCGAGACAAAGTGGATTCTGCATGTCCTCCCCATGTTTCTGTGCATTCTCCCCAGCCTTCTACCTATGCCTTCTATAAAAGTCATCCATGTGAAGAATACTCCGTGGAGACCGTTGGCTCAATCCTCGGGGTGGACGACTATGATCTCTCTGTGAAGTCCGCATGTCCTCCTCGTGGGTTCTCACTGGGTATTCTGGCTTCCTCCCACCGCCCAAGACATGCATGTAGTCAATCTAATGTTCATATAGTGAATGAATATGAAGATAAATGGTTGTCTCTCTGTGTATGTCTCAGTGTCAGCCTTGTGACTGGCAGTTGTTCGTGGTGTATTCCGCCTAAGGCCTATAGTTGCTGGGATGGGCTCCAGTCACCTGCGACCTGGGAAAAACTAAATAGAAATGTTATCTTTTTTAACTGCCACATTATCACAATGTACTCAAATCATTTCAAATTCTGCTCTATTGCTAGTCATTTTTTTAAATTGAGGGTCATGAGTTAATCACCAATTCCATTTTCACCTACAGCTGACAATGCAGGTGTCAATTATTGTGGTGACCCAAACGTTGTATGAATAAACACACACACACACACGCACACGCACACACACACACACACACACACACACACACACGCACACACCACACCACACACACACACACACTTGGTTTTTACCTCTGCTGCGGGATCATCATTTTGTTGTAATACTGTGGTTTGTCATTTCTCCATTTAGCCCGATCTATGTTACTGCCTAACAGATGGCTTTTTTTTCTCACACCATCACACACTGGCACAGACAAGCAGCTGCAAAATGTTTGGGTTTGAAAATTGACATGTGCTGTTGTTGTGAATATAAAGTAAGGGATGTTGGGTTTAGCTTGATATCCATGCCTCAGGTAAAGCATTATATGATCATCAGATATTAAAGATTAAAAATGGGCTCCCTGTAGCACAAACATGATGCATCCGTAAAACATTTTCCTTGACAGCTTCTTTCCCCTTTTTCTGCTCTGTTTGAAGTTCTGCAGAAAAATGTTGGTATACGGGTTCAGGCGAAATCTCGAGCGATAGGAATTTAAATAGAGGCATGTACAGATAAGAGGGAGATAGCAAGAAAACAGGGTTTAGATCCAGAGTTGAAGCACAGTTGTGGATAAAAATTTATGTTGTATCTTATAGTCCACAAATCTTGGCCAACCTTGATAAAATGTACTCATATGGGAACGGATGGCCAGATGGGAAAGAAATTATAGTGTATATTCAAAACAAAGCCTTATTTAACTCCTATGATTATGAGGGTACTTTACCAGCACATTCATGGGCCTTACTTTAGCCAATGGAAGAGTGGTTGGGGCTCCTGGCTCTTAGCAAGGAAGGAGTGGGATTGAGCCTGACAACTATTATCTTTTTTAATGTTACTGTGGGTTTGCTCCAGATATGTTCTTCCTCCCATCATCCAAAGACATACACTGTGTCAGGTTAATAGGTCAATCTATAATGAATGTGTAATGAAGGAAT
Source organism: Philypnodon macrostomus (assembly GCA_036025475.1). NCBI lineage: Eukaryota > Metazoa > Chordata > Actinopteri > Gobiiformes > Eleotridae > Philypnodon > Philypnodon macrostomus. Next base: position 2,879 of record JAVQKC010065039.1, read on the forward strand.
GTAGGAGTCTGTTGAGGTGTGATTGTCCAAGGCTTATACAACACCCCAAGGCCCCTAGTTGTTCTCCAGTCCCCTAAGGCATTTTATACCAATGTAGAATGTTTGTGTCAGACCCAAGACCGGATGAAGAAAATAAAAAAACTGAGCATAATGCATATTGCTTCACACAAGGAGTGAGAAGTTTGCTCTGGCAGCTCCAGAAGGAAACTGGGCTTTTTTTTCTCTGACCTTTTCTCCAACTCTGACCAGGTCTAAGGCTCAAACCATTTTATTTTGGATAAATACCCATGTCTTTGCAGACTAAATAGGACACCTCCAGGCAGCCTCACGCTATTCTGACTGATAAAGCGGTGACTAAAGCATGAGTGTATAGTTTCACAGCTTTGCATCATCTCACCAGCTGCCTCTTTTACTCAGCTCCTGTGTGCTTCTGGGGCCCAAGTCTGACTCCGAGGCAGGTGCACTGAGAACCTACAATATGTGAGTGTCCCTTTGTGCCTTTAAATGATAGACAGGAAGGATGAGGAAGTTATGGATCAGTTTATGATGCAGAGGTAAATTGCACAAGCTCAGATAAGTCCTTAAAGGAACATTTCTCACTGTTTACAGAATCCAATTACTTTTCCCCAAGAACTCTTCTAGGTATTTACCAGTAGACTAAATGCCATAAATTCTGCTAATTGTAAATAAATTGTTTTATTTAAAAATATTTAGTAAACCCTGTAATGAATGTGTTATTTACTGCATAACTGTATATGATAATCTCTACCAGCCAAGCTTTCACTATACATTTTTGACCAAAAAAACCCATAACAATTTCTGGGTTGGGTGGCATCACAACATTCTATAGCCCTATACATCATAATGGGAAATGGCGTTTTTGAAGGGATATTTCTTATAAAAAAATCCCATATAGTTAATACAGAAATTCTGGCCCCTGCCCCCATCTAAGGATATGGCATTATCACTTTCTAGAACCTGAAAACAACCAATATGAGAACTCAAAGCATATACATTCATAAACCAGTTGCTGCACCACCTCACCAGCCATCCCATTATTGCTTATAGATTTAGATTTTGGTTTCCTCTCGTTTACCTTTTTTCTGCCTTTTTTAAATTTATGTATTTATGAAATAAAATATTTACGGAGCCCATAAGGAGGGGCTCAGAGTAGGAGTGGGCAATATGGCGAGCTGCTAATCTGAGAAGATCGTTTAATCGAGATACAGTGCATTAATTTCTCCTCTGCTCTTTACTGTCATTTTTAACAGATTAATAATTTAAAAAAGAAAATAAATAGTCAATATTATGATAAACTGTGTATTGGGCGTACATTTTATTTATAGTTTATATGATTTTAGATATTGATAGCAGTAGTCTTGATATGATCTTAATAAAATTGTGATATTGTATTTTTACTATATCAACCACCTCTAGCTCAGAGTGGATGTTATTCCGTAGGTTCTGAGTTCACTGAAGTGTGTAAACAACCTCTGGCCAGTGAGTTTCCAGGGTTTCTCCCAACATGTGTGTCACAACTGGAAGAAGCAGAGAAACCTAGAGAGAGAGATCATGGTAACATGGAGAGGACATACAGATTCCACTCAGAAAGATTGCGTTGGCCAGCCTGACAATTTACCACACCCCTCATTGTTTTACGCTGCATTATTTAATAGTGGTTCACCTAACATGACCCAGCACCACAGTTGTACCACAAATGGAAAAAGCCACTTAAATCTAATAAGTAAAGTCCGATTTATACAAAGCACAGTTGAATTGTTTGCTTGTCCAGTAAAGTCTGTGAGTAACCCAGCTCCACATGTCAGCATTAGGAAATAAGTGAGGAGTTATTTCCATGGGTGTAGCTGGAGAGCCAGTCGGTTCCTACTGTCTAATACCAAACAAAAGACAGTGTCAGGCCTGTTGATGAATGTGATGTCCCTCTGGTGTATGTCATCTTTATGGGATGAGTTTAGGTTGACTTATACAGAGTGGTCTCACCTTACTGCCACCTTTTTAGTCTGACAACAGATGGCCACACAACAGGGCTATCTACGCATCCACCGTCTGATGTGTGATTGTGACCTGGGGTTATGGTGTGGTGGAAAGTAACTACGTATATACTGCTGAGTACTGTTTGTGTATTTACATATATTTACATATCAACGGAACATATAAAGCAGCATTATTCTACCCTAATACTATCTTGTTACCTTACATTGCACTGGTAATTACTATGGTATTACCTGTTTATTTGCACACTATGCTGTAAATTAACATGAGACTCAAATTTGTTTCTATAGTACAAAAAATAGGGGGAAATGATACCTTTTCTGATATGTCAAAGTGAGGATACTGGAGTCTTTTTATATTGCACCTTTCAAATTGAGAGAATGATCCCATACGCCCCTGGAAATGACATCTAATAATAGTTTTATAATATAATTTTGATGACCCATGAAGCAGCTCTATCATACAAGCTCTCCTTCATACGAGAACCACACGGTGTCGGTGTCATGTCAACATCTGCTCATTGTGTGTGATCCTCATTCAGTTGCACTTGTCCTCGCCCTTTGACGAAAAGGTGAAGGACATCCCTGAAGAGCGGGCTTGCACAAACCCCCCCCCACTACAACGTCCATTTTTCCATCAACTGCTCTGATGAAGGTGTATACACAGTGTAGACAGAGGGAATATTCCTCTAGTCCATAGTCTGGCAAAGGGCTGCATTTTAAGCTCCCATCTCATCCATCACACTCCAACAATAGAGATGTCGTCCCCTCCCCAGACAGCTGCTCACTCACACCCCCAGAAAGAGTGTTCGTACGTGGATGTTTCAAATCTGCAAATTAACATTTCATCAAAGATCCGAGGCAACATCTTTTGAAAAATATCAGGCCAACAAAAGCACAGCAACGAGACTATTGTATTTTAATAAACTGTGCTCATTTGTATATCACTGAAAAGATTGATTATTTCTTTGTTGACAGTGACATGTAATATATGAGGGGACCTTTTAATAAGAAAAAAAAATTTGAACCGCGCTCTGCATAATCATGAGTGGTATGAAAACTTAAAAAGAATCTTATAGATAAGAAGTGCATGTTGAGAAGCCTACGGAGGGGTACGTGACCGGGAACCCCCAGAAAGACACTTCTATGTAAGATTGTAGTGCATAGTTTTCAATGTGATTTTAAAGGACTACCTTGAACACATATTCTATACATTGAAAGGTCTCTATCAATTTATGCATAATTGATGTGGTGCAATGTACACATCTCAGTTTGCTCCATTAGACAAGAGAAATTGATGGATGAGCCGCTAATGAGGAGAAAGTGAGGCTTGACTCGGAAAAGCCTAGACCCCATTGACTCCCTGTGATAACATCAGACTGATAGAATTATAACTCCGGTCACACGTTTTTATCAGACACCTGTTTATGATCATTTGTCTGTTGATTACTGTTGTTGAACACAGGGGATATTACAATTTATTTTACCAAAAAATCGCAAATTTGAATCCGTAAGCAAACAATACTTAAATAAATAATAATAATGCAGAATATAAAAAAGACAGAAAATCGATTGATGAGATATGTTCTTTGACAAAGGAATATTTTGGGTCTCAATGGCATCCACAGCAAGTATGTATGAAGAACTGTGGTAGTATACTTGGTTGTCTTTCACCGTATGCCTCTAAATGTCAGCCCTGTGACTAACTGGACATTGCGAACAGTACTGCACATATTCTAGTTGGTATGGTCCGGTAGCATGTGACCTCTTTTGGAAGAAGTGAATAAATTACATCAAACTTCTTACATAACCCTGTTTCACTGCTAGTAGTTTGCATTTACTAAATTGGTCTAACTACTTGACCTTTGCGACTTGATTATTTTATTATTTCAGAAATATTGTGTATCCATGAATCACTAGGTTGAACAAAGAACACTGAATTTGACTGAAATTCCCCCCAGTGACCCATGCCGGCTGACCACAAGCAGGGCAGTGTTGTGTGTGCATGGTGTATTATGCCATTTTTGCGCATTTCTCAGCAGTACCACCATCTGCTGCCTGTCCAAGTTCTGTCCGGCGCAGCACGACTCCTCACATACACAAGCACACGCCCTACTCCCATGTCCCGCTGGTGGTCTGCCCGGCCAGGTGGCATCTCACCAAATGGCCAACGGTCGATCGCCCAACACACTGCGGCTTACAGTATGTCCTGGCCCCACCTACATACAATCTTTGCTTTTCATATCGGCTTAATCATTGTGCCGTAAGGACGTCTGTCTGTCCCTCCGTCTGTTCCTTCCTCTCTGTGCCATTTGGTTCAAATCTTTGGCTCGAATTGCACTTTTCAGTTGCGACCACCAAACAAAGCGTATGTATGAGTGTGTGTTGCATTTTTCAAAGACAACTCAAAAAAGAACTCCTTCGAGGGGTGTCAGATGGCAGGTGTTTGTGTGAAGTAGGGGGGAGGTAGGGGGGGATGGGGGTGGATGAAGGAAGGGATAAAGTAAAATAAAAGAAGAGATTGCTCTGTTCTCTGCTTTTCGGGCTTTTGTTCTAGGAGATAATAACTCTCTCCACCCCCCTGACTCGGAAACACCTACAGGGATAGCCTCCAGTTGGGAAGAGTACCAATCCAGCTTGGCTATGACAGTGCGGCCTACAACAACATTTAGTATTTAATTGAGGGGCCTGTTGCTGTTTCGGACTCATCCCAGCCAGATGAGTCACTGCAAATTTAAAATGCTTAGAGATGCAACTCAATTTTAAATGCCCCAACTTGACCAAATGCTTTTAAATCAGGCCAAACTGGGTATAGGGGAAAAACACACAGAAACACACACACACACACACACACATAATCAGGATATAGGACTGCCAAGAGCCCTGTGGGACAGAGGGGTTCTTCCTCTGTAAGGCACCAACAACAGTGAAAAACAGAACATGAGCTGCAAAGATTTTACAATTTACAAAATGCTTAAATAATCTGGCCACATTGAAAGTGTCTGGTTTGGTCTTCTGCTGCGGTACCTGTTTCATGTTTAATCGTATGCATTCAGTGATGGTTTGCAGACCTAAATGCATGTGTGAATGTGTGTGTGTGTAGGTGTGTGTACGTGTGTGTGTGCATGGGGTTTTTTTTCCCAGTAGACTTTTAAGGTCTCTTTCTTTTTCCATCTCGTCCTCAATTTGAACATTTGTCTTGAACGTCATGAAAGTCATTAGCTCTACCTAATAAACTGGCCATTCATAGATTGTATATCTAACAGAAGCACCAGTTTACCCACCATCTGAGTTGTGCACAAACAAAATGAGCACAATGAGAAACTAGGAAGTGTGAAAACGTTGCTCTGATTGCAACTGCGACCTGGTTGTGTAGAACAGCATCTGCAACCCACATAAAATCTAAAAATAATCCCCCATCATTGACTGCTACTATGCCATGGCCCCATATGAATTGAACTGTATGATTCAAAGCATGCTTGTTTGTGAATATAGGTAATGGAAGCCTTTAAAATTCAACCCATGTGAAGAAAATATATGGACACGTACCGTTAGTTGCTTAATTCCCCGACATTCCCATTTGTTGCAGTAACAGTGCACAGAATGACTGCTGAAGAAATGTCTAAACCCTCATGATGTTGTGGTGAACCACGAGCATCAGTGGTGTTATAATTGGCTGTGAAAGCAGGATGCAGCAGGCTGAACTAGTTCATCAGTGACTGATGACTCAAAGAGGCTCCACTTGTTGTTAGGACAGAGATCTTCAGAATTAGATCAGCCACTGCCGCCATAAAACTATAGGTTCTGGCAAGTCTAAAAACACTATGTCTACCGAACACAAGAGGGCATTGAAGCATATGAGCCTCTTGATAAACTGTAGTCAGGTAAGTCAGAATCAAACATGGTTGATAACCAATCAGTGCAGTACAGGTCTAGATTCTGGTGAGTTGTATAAAGTGTATGGTTGAAGAGAATGGTTGAATCACAAAGAGATGCCAATACAAACAGATCAATGATGCCTTATGCCCCACAAGGGACTGAGAGGATTAACTGTAACCTCTGGGGTCGCCTCTTCTATGAGATATCTTTTAATAGTTAAAATCAAATGAGGTAGGCTAATAGTTTTCCCTTTATTATAATATAACAAATCGTAATATGGTAAGATAATGTTAAAAATAGGGCGTCTGGTGGTTCTGAGTTCAGGCTACATTTTGAACATAAAGCAGTTGGGATTGTGAGCATTTGGAAGTTTATTTAGCCTATTTGTCCCATCATGTAAGATTGTATTTTGAATAAAGTTGACATCAAGTGCATCATTTTGTCTCTTTGTCCGTCCCTGCTCATGCCTATGCCGCTCACCAACCGTACAGGTGCGGACGAGCAGCGCCTGGATCCGCTCCTCCAATTAGGAGCACGGAGCGTGACCACGTGAACAAATCCTGTCATCTAAATTCCCATTGAGCGGAGGGCAGCTCGGAAGAAGCGGTACAACGCGGAGAGCCTCAGTGGAGAAGTAATAACGACAGCCCGGACGTGTGCAGGTAAATGGCTTTTCTTCCACGGTTCTCACTTTATGTGCTAGCATCCGTTCAGTGGCACTGTTGGGACACTGTATGGGGCAGGGGACTCGGCTATGGGACGCCTGGGATGAGAATAGCTGCAGGGAGGTTCTCGCTCCTTGTTGAGATCCGCGGACAGGACAAACAGCATCACGGGCTGGTTGCTCTGTACAGTCTGCGCATTAACTCATCCCAGCTCCTCCCTCCCCCTTGTCTCTATCTCTCCCTCACGTCTCCCGGACAACACGAGGCTATTGATAGTTGACAGACGCCTTATAATCCCGGGCTAATCTGGTTGACCGGCCATTTGGGGGGAGCAAGAATGTTGATTGAACTTTATTTTGTTTAATAATTTGCTTAAATTTGTGACGCCAGCCTTCAGTGGTGGTGGCGCTCAGAGATTGAGTGTGGGATTTGCGATGCTGCATTCAGCCAGGCAAGCTTTTATAGTTGAATTATTTATAAGACTGTCTAAAAGAGAGTAATGCTTCACGGATATGGAGAACGGCATGGTCACGGGATTTTTATATTTTTGATCGTGGTGTGCAGAAAAGCATTGCATATGAATTTCATTTTATTGGGCTGGTCTAAAAACAGTAAGCCTGTTTGATTTGTTAAGTAATATGGCTGGCATAAACCACCATATAGTATAGGCCTTATCAGTCACGCGTTGTTTAGTCTTCTTCTCCCTTACCTCGAGCACATCGTCACCAGGAGCTGCGGGGACTTGTGCTGATTTTAGATAACATTTATATTCTGTTTCTATTTCAACTGAACCAAAAAGAGAACCACACAGTGTGCCAAAAATGTGGTTCACGTGTAATACCTTACTCAATGTCAGGATATGTTTTGGGATATTTTGTGAAAGGGTTCTGATAAGAGCCTATTTACTTTCACAACATCCAAACTTGATGATGAACGATAACATAGATGCCATAGATCATACTTTAGCATGCACGTCAAGTCCAAATAACAACCACAACAAAAAACAATGCACCGCCACAGATGTTTGTTTTTTGCCCCAAGTGAATGTAGCCCCGAGTAATTAAAGCTGTACTACCTGATGTTCATTGTATTTTAGCAAAGATAATAATTTTGTTCATTCGGCATAACAGAAGTCATCGGAGAAAAAAAAATCAGACTTTGCCGTCACCTGCGGGCTGTTTTAACGTTTTTTTTTTAGAGCGAGGAAAGCAATTGTTTAACCAATCACATGCCTCCACAGGACAGGAGTGCTCTGATTGGTCAAGCCATCCTCTATTTATTGATGTATTTATCAAGAACTAAAAGTCAACTCCAGATTTTTGTTATGTTATTCTCATACTTCCTGGCTCGTGTGAGACCGTGGTAGATTTTTTTTTTAGACACATCACTACAGTTGTAAAATCAGGTAGGGCAGCTTTAAAAGAGGTCAACGATAAAACCCAGCTATTCTCCTCATGTAGGTTATAGTCTGGCTTTAAATGATAAACAATGCCTACGTCTTCACCAGCTGTTACGCATCACCAATCGGACATCCATTCACACGTCTCGATAGAAAATGAATAAATAAACGGAAAGCACTTGTCTTCAGTGGAATGAATTGAACCTCTCGCGCATGCGCACTCCATACTCCCTGTCCTAGCCTCCTGTGAGAGAACCATGGCACCAGCAGGCGGCTCTGGGCTCTCGACGCGCATTGCCTGGTGGTTGTCAAGGCGCAGAAGCTGTATTGAGTGACTTCCCCTCGCCGCGGCTGGTCGGTGACAGCTCTGCTCGGCTCTTGTGCGCTGTTTGTGGGATTGAAGTCGTTCTTTTTTGCGCCCTGGCTTGGACTTTTATATTTTAAAGGAAGCGCGGGATTCTTCACAGCATTTCCCCCAAGCTGTAAGTTCTTTGATCTTGACTTCGCTTTGGTTTTCACTTATTTCACCGCGCTGTCAAATTGGGAATTACAATTACAGTTACAGAAACGGTTTCAGTATCAACGGTTACGGTTGTGAGGAATTTGCGTTACTTTGTGCTTTGTGTTTTCGTGCCTGTTTATCGGATCAAATGAGGAACTCCACACGTGATGAAACATTAGCCCTAACGCTTCACCGGAGTGTTTTGAAACAGTCTCGGTGCACGTTTTTGCCAAAGTACCAGCCCATTTGTGCACAAATTCCCCGCACTTATAGACGGATCCGAAAGGGGAACTGTAACTAGACAGAGGTTGCTCGGCCGATTGACGGTAGCTCATCTTTACAGCAGGTGTCTCCGTGTTGCCCACTTCCGCACTGTGCAATTTGTATGTAAACTATAGGCTCTTTAAGGCGTAAACATCAAATAGGACCATTGCATCCACTGGTCTTGCACACTCCGGACGCTATCAGCACCCATACGGTAACTACTATTGGTATTTCCTCACTTCCTGCCATTGTTTCGTCTTTTGTGTGCGATATTGCACTTTGTGGTGTTTACGTTCAGCTTTCTTTACTCAGTCTTGTAGAAAATGAATCCCATTTAATTTTGTAATCTATCCTGTAGGCGTCCTCATACATGGCTTACCACAGATCCCTATGGTACATTTTAATTTGCATTTGTGCTTCATTGAATTTAGATTTTGTCTTCTACCCAAACAAGTTCGTCATTGTCTCACAAAGAATCATGTAGTGTGTGTGTTTTTTGTTCCTGCTAAACCAGACTGTTAACATACCACTGTCATATTAGTCAGCCAACACCTTATTTCTCTTTTAACATAATAGCTGGCATTGCACATGTCTAGAAGATCATAATTTAGACTTTATTATTTAGTTGTTCATGGTGTCAAATGAGTGTTTATCTCACTGTGTTCCAGCTGATGTGGTTGCATTCTATTAATTGTCAGCCGTGGTACAGTGGTTTTGGTCTGTGGCTCAACTGGTACACTATTCAGTGTGTCTGGTGGTCTCAGGCTTGACTGGCCGTGTGTAGCCTTTGGGTTATTTTGGGCTGCTCCACCCCGCTCCACTCATTTTCATGAACAGAAGTCACTCCTCAAGTCACACCTGTTCTTTTTAACCACAGAGAGGATTCACTTTTGTGTGTTTTGTGGATATTTATTTTAATAAAAAGAGGAAGCTGCCGAATGTACAGATGTGTGTGTTTGTGTGACTGTGAGTAAACCTGCATCAGACTGTTGCAAGCCATTTTCCCACAGTCTTTTCTTGTAAGCTTTGACTTGGCAGTGAACTCTCTCAGCTCTGGAAAGATAAGACGATGGGACAGAGGTACATCAGCGAAACAGGCCTGAGCTCTTGATCGAGATGATCACAGTTTTCACCTCCTCAGCGTTCTGATAACAGCCCCCTGTAATTCATTGTTCATCATTCATTCAACCATTACTTTCTTGATTTTAATCAGTGGTATAATGTATTGCATTTTCTTTTTTGTTTTATATTATTGTTTAGTTATTCATGTGTTATCCCGTCTCTAAATCTTTGATCCTTTGAGTTTCATCTTTTCTCATAAAGCAACATAGAGCTGGTCTCTCTCTATAACTCTATAACAAACTATAATTACCTTATTTTGTTTGAAACAGCTCTCAACATACATTCGTAGTCCCAAAAGAACTGTAAAAAATGATAACATAAACATGATAACATTCACTAGCCTGTTTCCACTGTTCCTTACTTTTGAGTGAAAACATTAACGCCATCACGCTATACCAGCCGCATGGGCCCTGACGTTTCTTGTGCTTTTGTCATGTTCTTGTTCTGAACAGATCAGACTCCTGATCCGGGACTCTGCTCTTTGAACTGCTCTCTCCTCTCTGTGTTGATGTGTGTCGGCTGGAGCCAGTGCATATCTGCATGGCAGCAGACTGCCTACCAGTTTTCTAGCATACAACGGCACATTTAGTCTCATCTGGAGAGCAAATGTAGTGCTAATCCAATTGGCTGAAGCACTAGTAAAAGCTTTTCTAATTGGCTCATGTGGCAGCTGCCTGCCCTGGTTCCTGTGAGCACAACAGGGAGTTAAGGGTCCCAGAGGTGCTGTGGTGCAGCGCGCTGAACAAAAGGGAGATGGGAGACAGCTTCTGGTTTGAATATCATTCCAAACGGCCGCCATAAAAGCAGCCATCTGCACCTTGTTCACGCAGTTCTGTCCAGCTGACCACAGCTCTGTCTTCAGTTCGGTTCTGCTGGCCACTCACACAAACAAGCAAATACACACACATACACGTCCAGCATTCTATCTGCAACAACATGACGGGCTTTCATCATGTAAACATGTTTGAAGAAACATCTTAAACTGGCCCAGGAACAAAGCCTGCCACAGGAACATTACCCCTCCCTCTGT
>JAVQKC010065066.1:0-13316 GCA_036025475.1 Philypnodon macrostomus
TTATGGTATGTACCTGTGTGCAAATGTTGAAACTGATCCGGCAATTCATTTTTGAGTTATCGCGTTCACAGCTAGGATCTGCGGACGCGGACGAACACCGACGTGATTCCATAATATCGACACACTGTTTTTGCCGATATAATTATCACATATTATCTACAAAGAGAACTTTGTTGTTTTAAGAAACCTCCATCATACAACATTAAAGCAATGAATATCAACCCTGGCTACTTTTTTAGCTAGACCTGTTTAGCTAGATGCAAGTTCAAGCTAATTGTGCTAAAATATTATAAAAGGTCAGTGGATTTAGTCAAGTTCAAGACTTGACTAAATCTTCATAAAAATGTTTTGTTGATGCCAGAGCTCAGACATCTCTGAAGATAACAAAACATGAAGCAGGTGGGCTACAGCAGCAGAAGACCATGATTTACAAGGTCTACCTAAAAATGTATCTCGCCCTAGTCTGCTGTATTGACTTATTTTAGTTTCCGTACATCTCTTAGCACAGTGCAGTTGCAGCTGCTGTGAAGTTGAGAGATGAAGCCAGTTTGCACAGTTTTGCGTGCAAGAAGACCACACTAGATCAAGCACAGCTGAACAGCGTCATGTCCTCAATACTGAAACTCTATGGACAGAGGTCTTTATTCCACATCTACACTAAAGTGTGGTTTGATATTCCTCAGGGTATTAGGTCATCTAACGCAGAGTTACTTTTCAAAAAATCACATAGACTTTTCCTGCTTGACAGCTACTCTTGTAACCATTATCTTTTATATGCACTTTTTATGAATGCTTAAACATTTCTTGTGTGAAAGTATGGAATCCTTTTTGCTGCAGAACAGGAACCTGCTGAAAACCTGTCACCAGTAACTGAGTCAGGCCTGGTTGATTGTTTTCTTTGACCCTTTTCCTGTTAAATAAATGGAATGAAAATGAAAAATGAAAGGAGATAGCCACCCCCCCCACCTACACCACCACCAACACCACCACCACCATGCAAGAGAATACTAGATAGGTTTGCAAAATATGTAGTAAGTGCTCCTCTGCCAGCCATCATCCAGACTGTTTTTCAAAATGTCTCTTGTGAAGCAACAACTGCACAGCAACAACAGACTTTAGTCGTGATCTAGTCCTTGTTTAACCCTACTCAGCTCGACTCTGCTCAGCTCTACTTTTCTCAGTTGTTTTTTCATTACAAAAAAGTACCCCCTTAATGTGGGTGGGACACCACACCGCTCAGCCAATGACTTATCCAGAGTCAATCAGTGGGAGGTAATCTGTTTTAGTATCAGCTCACTTGGAACCAGGGAGAAGCAGGTTCTAAAATAGTAGTAATACTAAAGTGTGAAAACCAGCCCAAACCAGGCTGAGAAGGTATTAGTGAAGAAGGGGTATTAGACCTGCTTGTGTCCTTGTTTGGATTAGACTTGGTTTAGTCGACCGGTTTAAGTCCTGGTTTAGACCCGATTTAGTCCTTGTTTAGATCCGATTTTAACACAGTTGTGTTTTGGTTCATTTAGACCTTGTTTAACCTGGTTGTGTCCTTGTTTAGTCCTGGTTTAGATCTCATTTAGACCTGGTTGTGTCCCTATTTTAGTCCTGGTTTAGACCTATTTTAGTCCTGGTTTAGACCTAACATCAATATTACTCATGGCTAATTTGCATATAGGAGTAATTGGCACAACATTGCTGATTACACACTATCATAACATAAGCAGAGTATCCCATTTCAACTTCAGTGCAGTCCATGGAGCCCACAAGAATTACATCATCTTCTCCCACCCACCACTGACCTCCTGTAAATCTGTGGACTGTTGGAATATTAATGACGTTTCTGAAATGGGGGTAATGGAAGTTCAACTTTTGATTTGAGTTTTTTACTCGGATAGGGGACTTGAATTTGATGTGTGGGGCATTCCTTTGTCCTGGAATCACGTTGGGCTGCATTCGCAGATCTTAAATTGTGAACACGATTGCCGGATCAGTTTCAACTTTTGCACACAGGTACATAAAGACGCCGAACTGGTTTGAGTTTGGTGCTTCTATGATTAATGACAATTAAATAAAAATAATCAACTAATTGGTGCACTTTTATTGAGCCAATAATCCTGCTGAACATAAACAAAATCGCATGAATTTTGGCACAGTGATCAATTGAAATTGTATACTTAATATACATAGGCACATTACAGAGGTCAAATAAAGAATGCCTCTATAGCGCCCCCATGTTTATGACCCCTATGGGACCCTGGACACACTTACTTTGGAAGTCGGCCATTTTGGATTGAAAGTGGGAGGTCAGGTATATTTGACAGCCTCTAACGTGCACATACTTTGCCCGATTAGGCTCAAACCTGAAATACCTAATTACCCCCCAGCTCTGAACACATCTGACCAATATGATGGCAGTTACCTCTATAGCGCCCCCTATAGACTGTAAGAACAATGTCGTTTTAAGGAATTTTGCAAAATTTGTCAAAAAATATCTTTCACTAATATCCAGACAAACTAAGCCTGTGCTGTCGTCCCCCAACGTCTTCCCAATACGTCTGCTACAACTGTCACCAACAGGACCTTAATCAGACATTGCGTGATTTCTAAGGGTTTTAATATTGTTAACAAGCAATTAAGAGGCTCCGCCCCCTAAACATGGGAAGGGTCTATTTGATTTTTTGATTTGTCTGGATGTTTGAGAAGAATATTTTTGCCAAATTTAGAAAATTCCCTAAAACTACATTATTCTTTCAGTCTATAGGGGGCGCTATAGAGGTAACTGCCATCATATCAGTCAGATGTGTTCAGGGCTGGGGGGTAATTATGTATTTCAGGTTAGAGCCTAATCGCGTTCACAGCTAGGATCTGCGGACGCAGACGAACACCGATGTGACACGCTGTTTTCACCGATATAATTACTTAATATTCATTGAAGAAATTCCCAAATCGATACAGTTCGGCGTCTTTTTGATATGTACCTGTGTGCAAATGTTGAAACTGATCCGGCCGTAGTTGTAGCAGAGGTATGGGTTGTGTTTCGCCGATATACACCTTGCTGTCGGGGATGACAGCGTAGGCCTAGTTTGTTTAATTTTGTGGTAATCGGTTAGGTACAATAAAGTATAACCTAACCTAATATGATGCTAAAAAAAACACACATAGCCACACAAAACTGTTGATAACAAGGAAGTCATGTCAGCAAAGTCAGCAAACAAAACACAAGCAGCTACGGTTTGGAAATGGCTCATGATTGTCCACCAAAACGACGAGAAAGGGACCAGAACCCTTGGGAAAAAGCTGATATACCAGGCTACTAATTAGTTAAATTGTTTATTTGTTTTCCTTTTTAGTTTAATTTCTGGAAATACAAACATTTACTCATCATACCTTTCACCTTTTTATTTTTACTTGAGTAATTATTTGGATAATTACTGTACTTTACTCTAGTAAGTACTTAATATACTTACTAGAGTCTTTACTTGAAATGATCGGCTGCTCTAAACAGGAAATCGGTCGACACTGGGTTTTAAAGAAGATCCTAACCAGAATTTACCAAGGTCTAAACCAGGTCAATAGCTAATCTAAACCAGAATCATAAAATGTCTCTTGAGTAACACCAATGGTTCCCTTACCACAGTTTTAGAACCACTTATTTACATATATGTGTGTGTTCCATATTAATGACCTTCTTTATGAGACACAGTGGGCTTGTTAGAAGGGGAAGTTGGTTGCGTTTGTCACTAGTCTGGTCTTAATTAAGGGTGTGTTGATAAAAGCCTGGTGTCCATATGGGGATTAAACTGTTGAAAATATTTACTGCCTGTTTTTGAACTACAAACCAGTCCCGCGTGAAGCATTTCATCTGCGATCATGATGATCTTCACGACTCAAACTATTGGGTTTATCTTGTGTTTTGTTGACTAATCCTGCACTTAATTATAAGTGTTTGATGTTGTGACCAATGTAATTTTCCATCATTCGAGTTTAGATCTGGGTGAGATTTGATTCAGATCTTGATAGTATATCCTTGTTTAGTCCTGGTTTAACTCTCCATTGCAATAAATAATCAGTTTAATCACCAAACATTGTCAGAATAGCATCTGATACTAAAATAATCTATCCTAGGACTAAAATTTAGGAAAAGCAGAAAACTAACCTATTTCCTATTCTATACAAAGATGTTAGTCGATGTATAGTAAACCGATCAGAAACACCAGACATGACGCTAAAAAGCCACATATGCAAGTACACAGTTGTTAAAAAGGAAGTCATGTTAGCAAAGTTTGTATATGACACGGACACAAAGGGACCGACCCCACTAGGCTATCAGATCTGAATGATCAAAAATAAACCCACTTTTACCCGCAAATACTAATTTGATAGAGTCACCCCTGCCCCAGCATGCACCAATACTGTATATGAGCCTTCATTGTGGTTAGTGGCTCAAGAAATAATTACACAAACGTCTGTCTGGTTTTATGAGAATTAGGGCTGCACAATTAATCGTAATCAAATAGAAATTGCAATTTCAATGGTCACAATTAGCCGCATGCTCTACCGCCTGAGCTATTACTACCTGTATAGCAGCCACACTTTGTTAACTCACACGAGATAGTAGATTATAATAGATTTTTAAGGCATTCCACATACAAGTCAACATGGCAGACGTACAGGAATTTTTTTAACTGAAACATTCTTCTGGTGCAAACAGTGTTTTTTTTAATTGTAATTATATAGCATTTTTCAGGACACCCAAAGACACTTTAAAATTACATTATTCGTTCACTCCATACACTGAGGCCACACCTATGTCTGACCACCAACAAACACCAATCACACAACCACATTCATTCATAGGCAATGTGGGTTAAGTGTCTTGTCCAGGGACACAACGTCATACGCTCGGACGGGGACTCAAACCGGTGACCTTCTGGTTGAAGGGCGAGTGCCTACCCACTGCGCCACTGCTGTCCCCGTTTAGTGTTTTTATATTGATGTCAGCTCACTTTATATGTGCAGGCTATGTGTTTTTAGTCATAGCTAAAATACTTTTAGTTTCCAAGGAATGTGCCCACTGATTGCAGACTTATAAATTAGATTTATTTTATTTTTTTATCAGCAGGCTACACTCTGATGAACAGATGTATTTTAGACATTGTATTATTCTAAATCACTACAGTACATTTCTTCAGTCTGACATGGTTGATTTTTTGCGTAGCATGTAGCCAGTGTTGGGATACAATAGCCTTATTCCTGAAGTGTGCACCAACCTGCCAATTAAGACTTTGACTTTGTTACAGTCATTGTTTCATTAATTACCTCCACCAAGGAGGTAATGTTTTTGGTAGCGTCTTGTCTGTCCGACTGTAAGCGACATAACTCAAAAACTACTTAACAGATTTGGATGAAATTATCGCAGAAGGTAAGGATTTATACAAGGAAAAAGTGATTCGAATTGAGGACAGATCCGGATCACCGTCTGGATTTCTTATTCACTTAACTGGGGCAGTTGTCTGAGCCTGACAACAGTTTAATTAACTAATCTCTGGCGCCATCTCGTGGACATGTAACCATATTGCAGCCAAAGTTGCAGTACTGTGACAGCTGCTTCAAAGTTTGTCCTGCTTTTTCAGCTTCATGTCATTGTTTTATTAGACTATTACTGTTGTTTCTGTGGTTTTGGTAACCTCTGATTGTATTAAGATTTTGAATTGTTGTCCGTCAATAGAAACAAAGAAAAAACAAATCACTATTTAGTCATTTTCTTGAGTGTCCAGTCCCAAAAAAGTTCTATTTAGAACCGTTGGTTTTAGAAGTGCACATAGGGGAAATGAGCTACCTTGGCGGAGATCTGCACTTTCTAGTTCTCTATGTTTATAAATGCACCATTACTATTTCACTTTGTAACATGTCCCACATTGTCCCGCTTTGTCCCACTTCAACACATTTAATGTCCCATATTTATCCTCACTCCTCTGTATATCTTACTCTTACAGTAAACCCATACATTGTTTGTTTGTGGTGTCTCTGTGGACACAATTTATTTATGTTTCTTCTGACCACAAGCTGAAGGAAACCACTGGGGACAACAACACAGCTTTGAATCCTCCTCTGACTAGAACATCTATAGAGCCTGACCCTGAGAAAGCACACACATACCCCTTATAATAAAGATATACCCAGTGGAGCATTGTTGTGAGCGTGACCTTTTTAAAATGAAGGTGGGGTCGAAGGTTAGCAGCACTGGTGGGAGTTTGAACAGGAAGGATGCTGTGAGCAGTGCACTTCCATTTCTACACACACTTAAAAACTGTTTGCATGTAAGGAAACATTAGGACTACAGCTTTGAACTATCAGTTCATTTAAGGTAGCCTTCTGTAGGTATTAGTCCTGGTTTAGATCTAAATTAGTCTTAGTTTAGTTCTGGTTTGATCCTAGTTGCTTTCTGGTTTCTTCCTAGTTTAGTCTTGGTTTATTAGTAGTTTAGTCTTGGTTTATTACTAGTTTAGTCTTGGTTTCGTCCTAATTTTGTCTCGGTGTAGACTGTGTTGAGTCACCCTTTTTTCCATCAATTAGACACAATTTAAACCTGTCTTAGTCACAGTTCCTCATAATCAAACAGTAACTTGATCATGGCGTAAGCGTCTCACAAGCATCATTTTGAATCCAACTACATGTAACTGTTTTGTTTTTGATTCACAGTGCATGTCTGTAAACACATGGCTCTGTGCTCTGTCTGCCCGCCTGTCGTAAAAAGCACTTACTAACCGGGCTCGTGCAGTGGTGGTGGTGGTGGTCCCAGCGCCGTGCACGTACTCCAAAACACCAGCAGCCCGACCAGAAGGTGGAGGACGCTGTGGTCAATGAAAAGTCTTTGTCCGTAGTGCGCGTAAACTTGCCCGTGCTGCATACGGGCCATTTTGTCAAGAAGACGATAGGAGATAGTTCCAATTCATCTAAACAAAGCCTCACTTATCTCGACTCCATGAAAACTTCTGTTGCAGCCTATTTGTGAAAAGGCGTGAAACCAAAATCCGGCCTAGGCTTCCCCCTTTTCTGCAGAGGGACGTCCCTGTTGCATGATTATTGAATTGAATTCCTTACGACTGGCAGATCCATCAGCGAGTCTTCTCAGTGACAGCTTGAAACTTTTCACCCTGCAAACTACCCCGGGACGGACGGCCAGCCCCTCGAATGGGAGGACTTAAGACAATGGGCCATCTTCCAGTATAGGGCCGGAAACTTAAAGGGACCTTGCTGCGCCAAGACACGGCCCCGGAAAGAAATGTCACTTGGAACCGCTCCTCAGACCGGGGTCATTTTAGGTTCTCTCCGGTTCACAGCAATCCGAGAAAAATACTGTTTTTATATCGAGCAGTAGGGCTGAATAAAAATAACAAATATGAACTAAAATCGACTTTTCAAAAGAGCTACAATGCGACACGTGCCTCTTTTCTGCATAGACGCTTCTCACGTGCTGTCAATCAAAGTCGTTTAACATAATCTGAGCACACGGACTAGTGCTCGTTAGTGTACGCGTGACAAGTCTTAGCGCGCTCTCTAGTGGAAGAACAGACGTACTGATGATGATGCTCCAGGGTTATTAAATCGTTTAAGAGGTTATTGTTACGGGCCATGTTCGGTCAGTAATCTCTTTTCAAATGTAAGTATTTAATGTTGCGTACTTCAATGATTATATCAATGCAATGTGTGTTTATGTGGGCTCTTTTGTGTGTCAGGAATAATCTAATAATCTATTCTGTATATATGCATAAAGGAGGACATGTTCCTGTGATTCAGCTCTGAGCAGGTGTTTGTGAGGCAGGTCAATAGCCGCCCGCAGCTTGTTATCGAGCTGCACTCTGACACTCTTCGTTTTGGTCCTGTTCCCAAGGGGCTTTTTACGCGCTTTTACGCACAGCACTCGGTGCCTTTTGCTCCATAGACATTACAGTATGCTGGATGTGTGCATGGTGGTTCGCACGCGCTACCCCACTCATACCATCTCCCCACTGGTGTCTCTCGGCTGTAGGGCCAATCCACGCGCGGCTCCCTGATGACACACATGTATAAAAGCAGGCGCAAGTCATCTGTCACTCAGACGCGCGAGGTGCATCTCTTCTCATGCAGAAGCTGGATTGTGTGTTCTCGGGGCTTGCATGCGTCCTGCTGTCTGCTGAGCGCGCGGGCAGCAGCGCGTGGACATGGAGGAGCCACTGAACCAGAGCGGGGCTCTAAGGAACAGGTCCACGGAGGAGCACTTCAGTTTTGAGGACATTGATGTGAGCGCAGATGGAAGCCCGATCCTGCGCATCCTCATTTCTGTGGTGTATAGCGTGGTGTGCGCCGTGGGGCTCGTGGGAAACCTGCTGGTGATCTTCATCATGAGGCTGCGTCAGGGCAGGAAGAAGTGCCACATCAACACGTTCATCCTGAACCTGGCGGTGACGGACTTTCAGTTTGTGTTGACGCTGCCCTTCTGGGCTGTGGACACGGCTCTGGACTTTAGCTGGCCTTTTGGAGACGCCATGTGCAAGATCATCCTTTCAGTCACCGTCATGAACATGTACGCCAGCGTCTTCTTCCTCACGGCCATGAGCGTGACGCGCTACATGTCCGTGTCGTCTGCGCTGAAGAAGAGGGCGTGCAGGCGGTCGCGCTGTGTGCGCTGGGTGTGCGCGGTTCTCTGGGTGGCTGCCACAGTGGCAACGGCGCCCACAGCGGTCTTCTCCACAGTGACGGTGGTGGCGGGAGAGAAACTGTGTCTGCTGCGCTTTCCCGATGGCTACGACTGGCTCGCGCTCTACCACATCCAGAAGATCGTAGTGGCCTTCGTGGTTCCTATGCTCATAGTCTCCGCGAACTACGTGCTGCTGCTGCGCTTTGTGCGTCGCCGCAGCATGGGTACCACCAACCCACGTCGCCGCTCGCGCGTCACCCGCTCCGTAGCCATCGTGGTGTTGTCCTTCTTCTGCTGCTGGATGCCCAACCATGCCATCACGCTGTGGGGTGTGCTGGTCAAGTTCAACGCCGTCCACTGGGACAAAGCTTACTACCTCGTGCACACGTACGTGTTCCCCGTCACCGTGTGCCTCGCGCACACCAACAGCTGCCTGAATCCGATGCTCTACTGCCTCATGAGACCCGAGATCCGGAAGATGCTGAGCGGGGCGTTCTGGAGGGTCTCCATGCCCAGCACCAAGGGCTGCCCCACGCGCTCCTTTACGCAGGGAGACACGCACGGCGTGGTGCCGCGGCAGCAGCTGGACAAGGGGGAGTATACTCTGTCCATCATCGACCGTAAAGGACTGTCCAGCGCCAAGAGCGCGCCGCACTCACCCATCATCACATCCACGGGACACTGAGGGCTATGCGAGCGCTGCTGGCGCGTGCGTAATGGTCCCTTGAAAAGAGTGAACTGAATTATATTTTAAATGGTTCCAACACGCTACATGTGTTGACACTTGAGACGCTGTTTTCTGTCTGTTCTGCTTCGTTTATGCTGTGCGTAATGGGACCTGCTCCAAGAGCAGGAGACTCAGAGATGGACTGAGGGGTATCTGTAATGTCATTGTAAAGGAGCTTGAAGAATAACATGTAAATAAAGTGCTCTATCCTAACGCTGTGCTCATTTTGATTCTATTGTTTTTCATGTGTCATTGTTGGAGTAATGTCACCATGCGCGTAATTCTAAAGCTGACACATGTGAATGATTTTCACTCAAGATCATTCTATTGTCTGTGTTTACAATAATCCAGACCCTCTGCAGTCTTCTTTATGAAATGTTAACCAATGACAATGACATCAGTCTTTGTGTTTAACTGCGTCAATGCCAATGATAGGAATATCTCAACCTTCAGTCACGAGTGAGTCTAAATTGTCTGCAGTGAATAAATTAGTGAAGAGCTGTCGGTAGGCGTTTTCGCACTGTGGAGACTTTGTGTGTTAATAATAATGTGGCATTAAAAAAAACTATTTACTAGTTTAAAAAAATCAGGGATCTCATTTCTAAAGTTTACTTACGCACAGAATGAGGCTAAAACTTAAGTAATGTAAGTGAATTTCTACGTCAACTGTGGGATTTATAAAACTCCAACAGGCGTGAAACTTTGCATATCCCTACGCCAGCTCTGACCCAGGCGTGCGCACATTTTGGAGACGGTGCAGAAAGGAGAAGAGAAGGAAGTCTGAGAAATACATGTTTGATCTGCGTCTGACAGAGTCACTTTAACTTTAAAAACAGGAAATAATCCATAGATTTAATTCAGACAGAATAATTTAAGCACGAGTAGGGTGTGAAAAAGAGAGAACGACACTCATTTGGAGTATTTTCGCCCAGTATAAAAGCGCCGTGAGGCTGTGCAAGCTCGCTCCCACACACTCGTGCACGTTCGTGGAGCGCAGCGCTCGCTCTGTGGCGTGTCAATGCAGATGTAGTCTATCCAACGGCTGCAGACGGCTCATACAGGACTGTGCTGTCTCTATGAGGCATGGGGCCACGCGGCCTTCCCCCTCGACTTGACCATTAGGGACAGAGGAGGGGGCTCCCATGTGCACAACAGTGTGTACAATACGCATTATATCAGTGTGTGTGAACAGGGGACACTGAAGCTTCCCGCGCGTGTCGACCTCTTTTACATTTCTTCTATGAAGTCCCAAAATCAGCGCAGTCCCGTCCACATTGATCTAAATAAACCATCGTGTTGTTCCATCAACTGTGATCTTAAAAGGTTTAGATGATAGTCAGATGGAAAGAGGGTGAGTTTTTTGCGTCATGGTTGTTATTTTGATCAGAAAAGCACAATTTTTTCCAATACATTTCCACTTTCCACACTCGTGCGTAATGCTGCGTGGAACGATTCGTGCCTCTTCTGCGTTTTTTGGGGGGTAAACCCACTCATTAGGCTCGTGTTTAGGGTCATTTCATTCGTAAGTCACTTTGCATTGTCCTTCTCTGGTTGAATGTATTCGTGATGAGGAGGGTTTCTTTACGCGTGCTCCAGGTGGGATCTAGAGCACATCCTGGAGCACGTGTGCGCACGCACGGTTTTATCAATCAGGAGAGTTTTCTATCCTGTGCTTTCACCTGTGCATTTCTTTAATGGTTCAAAAAAAGATTTCCACAAATCACTCCCAAAAATTCATCAACAGGGGCCTCATTTATAAAAGGTTGCGTACGCGTAAATGCGTACGCCTAGTGGCCACAGTTAGCAGAAAGCTAGAAAGAAAGCAGAAATATCCTGATTTATAAAACCGTGCGTGCGAACACCTGCACCAGCATGTGCTCTACAGACCCCACCTGGAGTAGAATCATGCGTAAGCCAACGCTCCTCACGTCACGCGCTCTCCACGAATCGAAAAGTTAATGGTGCTTTTCTGATCAAAATAATAACCATGACACAAAAAACTCACCATCTTTCCATCTGACTATCATCTAAACCTGTTAAGATCACAGTTGATGGAACAACACGATGGTTTATTTAGATCAATGTGGACGGGACTGCGGAGTTTTGGTACTAAAGAGGTTTTCAGTTTGATGATGGTCCAATTACTTACATTAAGGCCAACATTAGTGGCAAGAATGTTGCTTTTGTTTGTATTTATGCCCCACATGTATACAATGCAGATTATTCTCAAACAGTAAGCAACATTCTAAGCAGTTTACGGGATTACTCCATAATTATTGGAGCATGAATGATGTGGTCAATCCACTATTGGATAAATGTAGTCATAGTTCCCAACTGTAGATTTACAAGGACTTATACATGACTTCTGTTTGATTGACTTATATAGAACAACATCTAGACAATACAGTTGTTTTTTTCCAAATGAACATAAAAGTTATTCAAGAATCAATCGTTATTTTCACCAATTAATTCTAGTGAAATTCACTCAAATTCTCCTGGGTGGTCATATCTAAAGTATCAGTTACAGATGCAAAAAAACCCAGTAGAACGTTATTAGTCAACTAGGTGCATTTCTCACTGAGAATGACCACACAGTTGCAGATCCCAGGGCGCTGTGGGCAGCAATAAATGGATTCAGTCACAACACAACGTTTTCTTTCTAATCAAATCTTAAACAAGCAAGGCAGAGCAAAGAGAAGGAACTGTCAAATAAATGACTGACAAGACCTGGAGGCTGCTCAAAGGGAGGTCACACTGATATCAGAAAGAACCACACTGATTCAGTCAGAACTGAACTAAATAAAATACTTAAACCCAGAGTAGACTTTTAAATACATAGAACACACAGAGATGATTATTTCAGTGGTTCTCTACCTAGTCATTCACTCTAAATTTACCAATCATGCCCATAAGCTCAGAAAAAAGAATGCTCTCATCACCAAAAAAGATTAACACTGAACTTTCTGCATTTCACTCACAACTGTATGGTCTGAGGTAAATCTAGATATAGAGAAGTGTAAAGCGTTTCTACAAGGATTGAATCTTCCCATATTAACCAGCGCTAATGTGGACCATATGGTAGATCCAATAACTCCAATAACTCCAATAACTCTGGCTGAATTAAAAAAAGCAGCAGCAGGGATGAAAAAGGGCAAGTCTCATTTAAACCTGAGAACATTAAATCATACCTGTTCTTAGAATTTGCTCTTAACTTAAGAAATTCTCCAGTTAAGAAAGTATTGGTGAATGCCAAAAATCTTAAGAACATTCATGCATGAGGCCCATTGTGTGTAAGCAAGCTTTAGAAATGAGACCCAGGTCAGTGTCATTTCTGAAAATCCCTGCAGATCCTAGCTGTGAACACAATAACTCAAAAACAAATTTCTGGATCAGTTTCAACATTTGCACACAGGTGCATACCATAAAGACGCCGAACTGTATCGATTTGGGTACTTCTTCGATGAATATTAATTAAGTAATTAATTAATTACTGCCCAAAACTGTGAACGCAATAACTCAAAAAGTCTTTGCCGGATCTTTTTTAACCTTTGCACACAGGTACATATCATGAAGATGCAGAACTGGATTGAGTTTGGTACATCTTCGATTAATGACAATTAAATAATTTACCAATTATTGCCCAGACACATCTTTTATTGAACCAATGAACATAAACGAAATCGCGTGAATGTTGTCACATTGATCCGGGCAATTGTATACTTAATGTACATAGGCACATTACAGAGGTCAAAAAAGAATGCCTCTATAGCGCCCCCATGTTTATGACCCCTATAGGACCCTGGACACACTTACTTTGGCAGAGAGCAATGACACTTGGTACAGTGATTCTCCACAGTGTACCCAACATAAAATATTATTATGACCCCACCCTACAACAAACAGGAAGTCGGCCAT
>JAVQKC010065073.1:0-14365 GCA_036025475.1 Philypnodon macrostomus
CAGAGAGCAATGAAACTTGGTACAGTGATTCTCCACAGTGTACCCAACATAAAATATTATTATGACCCCACCCTACAACAAACAGGAAGTCAGCCATTTTGGATTGAAATTGGAAAGTCAGGTATATTTGACAGCCTCTAACGTGCACATACTTTGCCCGATTAGGCTCAAACCTGAAATACCTAATTACCCCCTGACCCTGAACACATCTGACCAATATGATGGCAGTTACCTCTATAGCGCCCCCTATAGACTGAAAGAAGAATGTAGTTTTAGGGAAATTAAGTTTAGGAGGTGATAAATGCACTGTATAGGCCTATATATTGTATGTATTAATAATAAACACACAGGGTCTGCTGGTCTCATGCAAAGAGACTTTTTTGTGCAGCAAACTGGACAGATTATTGTGGCTCATTCACAGTCGGCCTTCACGTGTCTCCAGCTTCTGATGTTTCTCATCTAGCGAACACAAAGCAGCTCGGGTTTAGGCCATTCCCTGAAACAATAGTCTGTAATGGCTCCCTGTAGACCGGCGATAACTAATTCTCTTTCAGATGGATGGTCACTGTTCAGCAGAAAGGGCGATAAATACCTCTTTTTTGCACCAATCAGTCAACATTCATGCACAAAATCTATTTTTCTTCTCCCTCACTGATGACAACAAACACCTCCACAGGTTTAGTAATGCTCAAATAAACTGTTAAAAAACAGCAGTGAAATGTCACTTTTTGATACAGATGCCAACATCAAACATTTTTAACATCATATGGTGTTGCACTGACCTATCTTTAAGTAGAAAGGATGAATGATAAGATCGCTGCTGAAGAGATGGAGCTTATCAGAGAGTTAATTTATAAGGGCAGAAAAACAGGTTTTACAGAATATCTCCACAAATAGCAACTATGACTTTGCTGTCGAACCATAGTGTAAGCTTTCATAATCCAGAAACCATGCCACTTTTGAACCTTAATTACACAGCTTCAGAATCAATGTGATTCCTTAATGACTTTTTGTATGGTGAATGAAGCTTCCTTCTCCTCTTTTCAGGCTTACAGATTCACAAGTGTTCAAATTCTGCTTTCTTTCTGTGTGTGTGACAACCTTGCTTTTTACTGTAACTATAAAGGGAAGCTCCACCGAGGAAAAATGTTTTTGTCACATCATTATGTTAAACAACAATCTAATTGAACGGCAGAGGACATCACTGGCAGCGGTCCCCCCCCCATCATTACATTTACCACAGCAGGGGTCTGCATAAGGCACGCAGCATCACTAAGGATTTTTTTGACCCTGTGTTGAATGTGCATATGACAAATAAACTGAAACCTGAAACCTGAATTGCTGGGTTGAAACCACATGACCCAAAATCCAGATGGGGGCAGGAAGTGCTAAACGTCGGTTTGTAATACTGCATGATGGATGAGAAAATGTCTCACAAACATTATATGGACCTGCACAGAGGAGTTATTTACAAATGATCAGTAAATATATGACCCGTAGGTCTATACAACGTAGTTCACAGAAAACTACGCATTTAGGCGCTCGATATCACAAACTATTCACTTTTCATGTTACTCGGCTAGTCAAGGCTTTACATGCTTACTACTTATTTTGTTTGTGCATTGTTCAACAGCTGTCATTGAGTGAATTCAATGTTCATTTCAACAATAACTGTAATGATATATCAATGGATGCTACAGCTGTATTAGAATAATAGCATTTTATCTGTAAAGCTCAAAATACCTCAAATAACATGTATTTCCATATTCTGGGATATTCTGTTCTCTAATGTGTCCCACTGAATCAAAGCCATTGTGTCAGTGCATTTATGATCAACCAGGCTAATATGGAAAGTTAGCTGATACGGCTGTACAGTAATATAACCGTATCAGGGAAAGGATCTTTTTATTAATAGTTTATTCCACTATACAAATGTATGAATACTCATTCTTACACGATATAATTGTGATATATTAAACAGCAGCCTTTTATAACACAGTGTTGTCTCCACTCCCCATAGACATTCAATGGAGAATAATCATCTTTGTCTGGTGCTGTTTTTCTGTGAGTTTTCTAAGTTGGTTTTCTTTATGAGTAAATATTTTAATTTTTCTCTCAATTCGATTGGTTATGACGTAAACTGCACAAAAGTTGCCCGTTTAGACGGCGTTTATCAATGAGCATCTATTTCCTG
The DNA here is from genome assembly GCA_036025475.1 of Philypnodon macrostomus. Taxonomy (NCBI): domain Eukaryota; kingdom Metazoa; phylum Chordata; class Actinopteri; order Gobiiformes; family Eleotridae; genus Philypnodon; species Philypnodon macrostomus. Next base: position 2,195 of record JAVQKC010065073.1, read on the forward strand.
ACGGTACTGGCTGCAACTCAGCAATAAAATGTAAAATATATTTACAAAACTTTAAAACTGGTAAATATAAAGTTATCCACAACTCAAAGCAAAAATAGGCAGAAAACTCTGTTTGAAGTGACTGTTCAAAATAGGCTGAGAAAAGTACGGCTGTTTAATTATATTATCCTATTCTCTTGTGTTTTACTTTTATGGACAATAGGGCTAAATTTGCAATATTTAAAAGTATTTCTTCATCAACTCCTAAGCAGCTCTCCAAGTATCAAGTCGTCAATCAAGTCTGAACAATGGCTCAATGACTGTCTCCAAGTCCCATCTATAATACCGCCATAATTGTAGTATATGTGAGAAATACCACTGATATTATTCCTGACAACTCATTCAAGGTCCCATATAATGAACATAATGAAGACTGATACTAGAGAAACTTATGAGTGAAAGAGAAAGGGGCTTATGACAAGACTTTGATAAGACGGGCCTCCCTGACCTTATCAGAACATGGCCATACAGACGTCAAGAAGAAGAGAATTATGCCTGACATCGCTCACCCATTTTGTTCTGTAGTTGGGAGCAGAAAAGAAAGTCATAATACGAAAAATGGAGATTTGTAATGTGATACTGTTTAAGTAATATGAAGTAATATATCTTATGTTAATGCATCAGAGCTGAGAAGAAATAAATTATCAGGTCCTTTAGAAAATAAGTTATTCTTCCTACATTTAATAAAGTGTAAATGTAATTATTATCTGTCTATTTATAATATGTAGGTGAGAGGTGTATTTACTGCAGACTATGATACCCAGGTCTACGCTCCTTATTCGTGCAATCCCACTATATCCTAAACAAAACTGTGTATATCCTGACATGACTTCAGCTATAGAAAATATAACTGAAAATATAAGGATATATATGAAATTGTGATGTATAAAAGAAAATACACTTTTACAGCACCAATGAGTCTGTTAACCACCTGTTGATGATTGTAAAACAGAGAATTCAACCCTATTAAAAATGTCAAAACAAAACTGTATTTGTGAAATGATTAATGTGTCTGTAGGGGACAGTGTAAAAGAGTGAAGTTTAACATCAGAGCTGGCACAAGAGAAAAAAAAACCTGTGAATGAATTTCCTTGTGTTTATTCAAAGTCTTTCACATAATTAAAATCATTTATGCTTTTAGGAAGGTTATCAAATGGCCTATATACAATGATTCTGGACAATTGTACATCATTGTAATTTGATGACTATGCTCAACTTACCTTCAATGTTCTCAAATATTAACTGAAAAATGATCATATACATTTTATGTATGTTTATAGTGTTAAATCCCATACGATGCCAAATGTAAAAGTGTCCAGGGCAGAGCTCATCGTTTGTGTACGCATCAGTGGAACTAACGTGTCTTATTTGTAAACAACATATCCTGCATCTGTCATGTCGGTGGTGAGTCTGATTGGCTGTGCGCTGAGAGAGGAATAAGACATTATTATATCGTGATGTGAGGTGTCCCATTCTTGAAGCTCAGAGCGGCTGATAACCTGTCATTCTTCTGGTTGGCTACACCTGCTTCTCCGAGCCGACTCCTGGAACCTGCTTTCTTTCTGACAGGCTCTTGTCTTTGGTGCCCTTTCATCTGCTCGCTTCAACAAAAGAGAGTTTAGAAGTCTTTTATCTGTGCCTCTGGGTACAGTGTCGTGTCTGCACCGAAAGGAATTCAACCAATTAAGCTCCAGCTACCATGCTTATGAACCATACATCACAGAAAGAGAGGGCTTAAATGTTTTTCACTATTTCTGTCTTCATAATTGGAAAAATCCTCTGCGACCCACCACTGTAAACTCTATAGACAAATTGAACCTGATGTATTTGAATACATACTTTTCTCAAGGTTACAGTTGGCATTATACAGAGAATGCAAATGTAAGTTAGACGGTTTATGCCTTCAGCCAAATGTAAATGGCATAATTTAATTGTTGTAAATCAAATGCAATCTGGTTAGAAGTAATGGGATTTTTTTTTATTCTTACATGAAGCCAGTCTTTGTTCATCAGACACAGGCAGATGTTTCATTATATAATAATGATGCCATAGGGACATAGACAAGCACTGGAGTAAGATAAATTGGATATGAATGGTAATTAAATTCATATATTTGTTTCAGTTCAGTGCAAATGTTTTAGGCAGGTTTGAAGACCACCACCATCAAAAGTCCACTTGTAATGTATACATTTTTGTAGGTTTAGTTACTAACTACCAGCTAAGGTAAAAGGCTTATGTCACAAGGATAAGTACTGTAAACCTGTTGGACCCAGACAATAATCTAGATCCATTATTCCTCAATTAGTGAATGTTACTAAAAGGAAAACGTATCAAAAAACACTTAAAATTCTACAAAACACAATACTTTTGCATTATGCTTCTTTCCTTGTATTCATTTCTTGTCTAATGCATTTGCACATTTGCCGTTGCTCCTGAAGAGATACCGGCCGTGGATGCATTACGGAGCGACTGGCGTTGAGCAATTGCTGATCCTTGCGTGTGATAAAGGCCTGTCTGAGTGCTGAAAAAAGAGGTTGGAGAAAGCCATGCAGTATATACTAAACCAGGGAAGGTCACCAGCTGCCAGCCAAGGCCCGGGTCATCTGAAGAATGTCCGCACTTTCTCCACTGTTTCCTGACATTATAGATACTGGTGCAGCCACTGGTATATGTTTAATCAAGAGACACCAAAAAGTACTTGAGGACAAAGAAAGTTAAATGTAAATGGACAGTAGAGTCTTCAAAGGTCGTCTTGAATATTTTAAGTCTTCTTCTTTACTTTACTTTTCACTATATACCAAGAGATGTGGAGCTCAGGTTTAGTCACTATAGCCAATGGTAATATACTGGGATCATCCTGGACCCAGATGGTGATCCAGATTTTTTTTATTTACCTTGCCTTACTACATTTTTGCATTTAAACCTTAAAAGATTTGCATGTTTTATGTTTATATACTTGATAGTTTCTGACAAGTTCTGCATTTGACCCATCCTTTAATGTCTTTATAGGCAACCTGTCAAAAGTAGTGGTGTGTACCTAGTTGGAGAATTTATATAGTGCTTTTCTGAACATTCAAAGACGCTTTATAATTGCATTATTCATTCACTCCACAGTCACACCTGGTGGGGGAAAGCTACCCTGCCCTGGGGCACACTGACAGAGGCGTAGCTGCCAGTCTGCGCCTACGGCCCTTCCACCAAACACAGATCACACAATAACATTCATTCATAGACAATGTGGGTCAAGTGCCCAGGGACACAACAACAGTATACGCACAGACAACCCCACTGCGCCACTGCCGCCCCTATAGGCTAAACCAAAGTACAGAGAAAACCCACAGACCTGGGGAGAAACATGAGAAAGTTCACCCAGGAAGTCCCATGTTGTTGTGCAGTGCCTGTTGGAAAAAGGAAAGAGATTGGTGCGAACAGAGATACCAAAATATTCAGAACAAATAGACTGATGTAAATACACTTTATACAAAACCTAATAATGGCACCAGTTAAATGTAAATATTCAAATACACTCATAGAGTCATTATGATCTTGGGCCCTTTCCACCAGAACACCAGGAGTGGATTGATCAGGAGATATGCAAACACGATAATCTGCTGGGCATCCATACTATCGCTAACTTTGCATATGGTCATTTTAAGGACACTCTTATCTCTCTCGCTCCGTGGTTCACCATGCTAATAGATTTATTTCCTTACCCCTTTGACACTCAGGATGCAGGTATAAAGTCACATTCACTGGTCTGAGACTTTCAGTGGATAGTTGGTCCTGTTGTGGAAGATTTATGAGAAGGGGTTGTGAGACTAAATCATTGTTTGCATGCTTTCATTCTCCTCCAACATCTTGAGCCCGTTTTTCTAGTACCTTCCACTTTGTGTTTTACATACATTTTTAATGGATAGGTATTAGTTAATCGATTTACCCACTGACATATAAGAGAGTGTAGAGGAATGGAACTCATAACATACAATGTAATACCGGCACACGTTTAAAATCTAATATGTGCCATCTTTAACCCACACTATTGTCTGAACGCATAGCTTTCCGGAAGTTGTATGGAGTTCATATTTTTTCTAACATAGAGAAGAAAAGCTCATCTAAAAAATATTACTTTATGTGTAATATCGTGGGATGGTAACCAATCGGCCATATTTGAATGGAAACTGATTGAATTGAAAGTCATTTGTGCATTGAGCGGCTTGCCTTTGTCCATACTCGTTCATGCTTTCATATGCATAATCCTTTAACATACTGTATATTACATTTACAGTATTATTTCCTCTAACTGAACTACCTCTGTGCATCTCTTTATTGTGTCTCTCTCTAACAGACTTTCTTTGGTCACTTATTTATCGGCAGGCTTCCCCCAATCACATTTCTGGGCAGGTGGTATGGCTGCCCTCCACAAATTACATCCAGGATAATTTCATATTGATTAATGCAGATGCACTCTTGCTGGCTCTCATGCCTCGCACCTACAGTCTATTTGGTATAAATTACTTGAGCCATTTTGCCGCACAAAGCCAGCCCTCTCCAATAAGGCGCTGGCTCATGTGTGGACTGGGGCCCCCAAACTACCCCTCTGCCTGCAGGAACCACTAAAGCTTTTAATTGCCTTCTGTGCAAATGGTCCTTATGCAGTTGATAAAGTGAAAGGGAAGTCAGGCACAGGCTGGAGGAGACTACAGAGTCACTCTGCAGTCGGCGAGTGGATGAGAGAGACGTGATAAGTTCTAGATTACATTGATTTTTAGATACAAAAATAAAGCATCCCTTTACATTACAGGCAACTTCATTATAATTACTAACAAGGATTACTGGTTAATTGAAAAAGACAGGTTTGTGTTTTGGTAAATCTCAGTCACAAAATAGACTCAAAAGCAGTATCTAATATTTATATACAGACTCTAAAACGTTGCCCATACTCTCATAATTTACATAAACAACACATTATTTAAATTCAGTAGATTGATTGCATGTGTTAATTCTTGTTGTTTAGCACTTGATCAAATGTTTGAAACATACTATAATAGTCCACTCTTGCCTCACAGCAAGAGGGTCCTGGGTTCGATTCCTCAGTCGGAGCTCTTCTGTGTGGAGTTTGCATGTTCTCCTTGTGTCTGCGTAGGTTTCCTCCGGGCACTTCGGTTTCTCCTACCACTGAAAACATGTACAATAGATTCCCCATTGAGGCTAGGACTCCCCTGAAAATGAGATTCTGAATCTCAGTGGGACTTTCCTGGATAAATAAAGCTAAAATAAAAAAATTAAAAACACAGGGATATTAGCCTTTCGGGGTAAAAGTTCCTAAAATGCCATATAAAACTGGTTGTACCTAAATACTCTACTTTCATGACATTCTGTAATACCACTGTGGCAATAAAATGACTTTTTGTGACTAATACAAAAAATAATCGTAACTAATTTGTACATTTCATTGCATTTTTCTGACCCTGTGTTGAATGTGCATATGACAAATAAACTGAAACCTGAACCTGAAACCATTCGTTAGTGTATGTATGATATGAGATCATGAGCCTTACACACAGGTGCTTAGTGAATCCTATCCATGATGATATTACCACTCTTATTATGAGTGCATTGTTAAAGCACCTTTTACAAGCCTGGTCACACTCAGCAAAACACATAAATGGGCCAGACTATTGTGGACGCCTGGATTATTTCCTCCTCTATGTGTGTGTATATTGGCTACAGTAGAGCCTTCTGATAACCCCAGCTCAAGCGATAAACAATCAAAGTGCGACTTCAGTAGAAATGATTGCGTTCGGTGGGCTGACCCAGAGATGGCGGGCCCATTATTAACGCCCGCTCCTGTCCTGACAACGCTATTTTCTCGAAGGTAATTGCAGATTCAGATCTCCGAGAGGGGCTTGACGGAGAGTAAATGCCACCTCTTTAATTACGGTCTCCTTCACGTTCCTCTTGTATCGAACCAGCCGGAGATGTCTATCGCTCCACGGGATCCTGCAGGGGGGAAAATGACTGTAATGGGAAATGACCAGTGTCTGGGAAGCTGGCTCAGATTAGAAGCGACGTTTTCTAATTGATGGCTGAAGAAATCCCCGGCTGGATGACTGGGAAGAGTCACTTTGGAGCAAATGTAATTGGAGTGATTGGAGGTCTAACAAGAATCGGTGGATAATCTCTCCTGATTCAAAGCCTGCACCACAACAACAGCCTTCATAGTATTCTAGGAAGTCATAAGAGCCACCCTCTTATCCACAGAGTCAAGGTGACACACAAAAGACTTTCTGAAAATTGAGAGTTTTTGAATTAAAAAGGGATTTGATTCATGTTCTCAGGCCTCAAGACTTTTTCAAAACACACACAGATGGTGGGTCACTATAGCCACAGATGCCCTGGGGCACACTGACATACATGTCACAGGGTAGGGAAAAGCACTTAGCACTTTGTATTGCAATGTTTTATTTATATACATGTTTTTAGTTTTGTGTGATTTTATTTTGAAACTGCTGTGCTTTTAATCGCTCCAGATTCCCCACACTCTCGTTTTTAGCCATAGTTTTAAATACTGGAACATGCACCAATGAGGACAGAGAATTTAAGAGGGAAACCTGAATCCAGCGAGGAACAGGAGCGAGCACTCGGTGGAACATGGACACAGATGTGGAGAGTAGGGGAGCGGGAGAGGAGCCCGAGCCACAGATCAAGGGGCGGTGGAAGAGCAGACGAGCCGGAGGAAGGTCAGCAGCTGTGGGACGGTGACCCAAGTGAAGCCTAGCATGTAACCACAGTGTGTAGTACTCTGATGTATAGCTGCTGTGGCTGGCCCATGAGTGTCAGGGAACATATGACTTAACTAGTTTTAGTTCAAACGTTTTTATTTTAGATTTGTTTTACTGCTCGTACATTTTATGGGGTTCCCTCTTTAGTGCCTGTTCCAGTCTGGCTAAAAACAACAGGTCAGATCTGGTTGGGGGGAATCTGGATGAAGTTAAAAGCACAGCACTGAAAACACAGCAGTTTCAAAATAAAATCACACCAAATGAAAAAAAATGCATATAAATAATACATAAAGTGCATTTTATCTCTGCCTCTTTGACCTTCACCAAACACACCACAAAAATCTAACTCACTCACACATCCAAGCAAGGTGGGGTTAAGCGTTTTGCCCAAGGACACAACAGCAGTATGAGCTGGTCGGAGAGAGGATTGAATGAACCCTTAAATTAGAATGACCCACTCTACCACCTGAGCCATTGCTGCCCCCAAGTTTGAAAAAATAATGAAAAAACAAAAATTGACTTTATATCAAGCATAGAAAATGCTCAGAAACAGGCAATTACTGCAAAACAATCCAAACTACATTAATAACAGATAAGCCACATGTAATAAACAAAAACTAATAATGTGTTTTCATGTTTACCTTATGTGCAGAAGTAGTGATAAGCTTTTACTTAATTTGCTACATAGCTTAAGTGGTAACAATACAACAACTGTGCTGATATGAATAGGATTAATTAATGGAAGTTGTAAAAAACAAAGAAATAACAAACTTTTGGAAAATAAATAGGATCTTATCTATGTTAAAAACAACCATGTCCCTTTTCAAATGTGATTGCTGTAGATATGTTTTATGAAAGCAAATGAAATCAATTATTTTGTGTCATTGCAGTAAGTATAATCCGTAAACAAGTAGTTTCTGTGGATTATAATTGCAATCTTCAGTATCTTGCCAAATAAAAAAGGGTTAATACCTGTTTTAATTAAGTTAGGGGAGCCTATCCTTGCAACTATGGGTCTTAGGCAGGGCAATGGTCATAAGGCTGACACAGATAAACAGACCATTCCATCCATTCCACTGTGGGGAAATTTAGAGTCACCAATTCATGTCTTTAAAAAGCTGAAGTACCTTGAGAGAACCCACTCTAACACGGAGAGGACATGTAGACTCCATCCATGGATCTTGTGTCCCGATGATAGCTATTACTGGACTCTCTAAAATGCTGATCTATTTTATACATCATTTTAATTTGAACTGTACTTTTCTGCATATCTGCAGTATAGTAATGTGCTCTGGACTTTAGCTCCTGTCTCTTACTGTTTTGTGGATGTTTTGTCTTGCGTCTTGAATCCATCCCGTCTCCGTTGTCAGCGGTAACAGATCTGCTGCTCTTTGCGTCTGTCCGGTCGTTATTTGACATTCAGGTTCAGTTCAGCACCGTCTCGGAGCTCGTCCAACTGCTACCCCAATGTGGAAATGACAAAGTAATAACAACATCTGTCTTGTGTCCGGGACTATTGACACAACATTACAGGTACCAAATTGTTTGTGTTGTGAAGTGTGTCTCGCAAATACCTCAAGCTTATGAGCCTCACAGCTTCAGCACCACACTTTTTTTTATTTTTCTGATGCTGACGTTTAGCTGCCGTGACAAAACTCTGCTGGTCTAACTGGATTTGTCAGATGAGATTTGAGACAGAAATATGTTTTTGTATCTTATAGCACTTTTATTTCATGATATACCATTGCATCAGAGACAGAAACTTCTTATGTAGCATTTTAAAGAGCTCACAATAATTCAAAATCATAACGAAAATTAACCATTGACTCTGGTTAAATGCACCTGCCTGCATCACCTGCTCTGACTGGCTCACCCCATCCTCCAATCTTGCGTGTCCACCTGAGTCAGCCACGCCCATAAAAGCCACACCCGCCTGACACTCCTTGCAAGTATTGTGAAGAAATGCTTTGGCAGCTGGACACTCAATCATGAAAACTGTAAAAAAAATTAAAATAAAGTATTAGCATTGTCTACAAGGCAAGTCATTTTTATTTGTAAAATCTTATATCACAAAAATGGCCCCCTGTATACTTATATATAAATATTGTTGTAAAAATACCCATCATCAGTTGTTTCAATGGGGCACCAACTGAATCTGTGCCCAGGTCCCCCCATAAATACAAATATGGCCGTGCTTAACCTTAAAACGTAGAAAGGAATCCAATTTTGTAGTGTTCTAATAAACCCCCCGAACCCTAACCCCTAATACTTGTCTGATTCTGAATATGCAAGGTTATCCAGTGTATTCTGAATAAATCAAAACTGCTTCTATTCTCACCATCAAAATTGAACTACCCCATCGCTAATATACTATTCTTTTAAATACGCGTTTGTACCAGCTTCAAAAAGGTCACCATTCACTTTTTATCCAAGGAGTATTTTCTGACCTTGTCACCTACTTTGTATTGTTTGTGGACAAATGAATTAAGATTTGTGGGGCCTGGCTATAATGGAAAAGTGTTTTAATTTCCCCCTGACATTAAGCTGTTGTGGCCCGTAGGCATTTGGTGGCACTTTACCGCTGCCTGCCTGCTCTCTGGCTCCACCACGACAGCCTCTTGTTCCACTTACACACTTCAATCACGACAAAAGATCATAGGAGCTGTTAAACTAATCAAGTGGAGACACCAGAGATGGAGGTCCCACTGTACACTGTGTTTTTCCTATTAGCATGAGTCCCTGATATAACCCTATTAACGCTCACTGTAAATTCAAAGAGTATCCTGGCTCAGTTGTCCGCGACATATACAGAGCAAACAATGAACAAGTCGAACGGCCATGAGATCGGTGTGCTGTGTGCCCCGAGCAAAGAAAAAAACATTCATTTAGTGAATTTGGGCATTTACGTAAAACTGACTTAATGACAAATTGCCGGATCTGTTTAAACTTTGAAGACGCTGAACTGGATTGAGATTGGTACTTTTACGATTAATTAATTAATTAATTAACAAATCAATGCCCTGAAGCACGTTAATTGAGATAATAATCGTGCTGAACATTAACAAAATCGCATGAATTTTGGCACAGTGATCCGGGCTAGTGTATATTTAATGTACATATGCAAATTACACACTGGCAGACGTATGGGGGCGTTTTGCCGATATACACCTTGCTGTTGGAGACGACAGCGTAGGCCTAGTTGTTAATAATAATAATAATAATAATAATAATAATAATTATTATTATTATTATTATTATTATTATTATTATTACTATTATTATTATTATTATTATTATTATTTATTATTATTATAATCTCGCAATTTTTTTTTTTTACTTTTATCAGCTGAAAGGTTCTGATTTGGTGCATGTTGCATTTGGCCTACTTTCCCCCTGATGGACACACCCACTTCACTTCCATCTGTAAAAAGATAAACGCAAGTGTTTTCAGCTCCTGCAAAGGTCAGCGCCTCAGCATGCAGGAATGCTCAAAACAATCTACAAGTTCTGAGTAAGCTCAATTGTCCGCGACATATAGAGCAAACAATGATCCTAAACAAATGGCCATGTTCTCTCCTCGAGCTGCATTATTGAACATGAGGAGAATCGTCTTGGGAATATCTGCAGTGGTTAACGACAGGGAACAAATTCACTTCAAACACTGTCACAGGCACCGTGCACTAAGTCTGTCAACCGGGACAGAGCAGGTGCAAGTTTGGTACAAATATAGCTGTTATTCCATTATTCTAAAGGGGTATGTATGTAAGAAAACCCTAACACATCAACGCTACATTGCCACAAGTTGGTCTCGACTAAGCATGCATTCACGTCTGTACCATTTACTCTTTGTTTAAAATGGGCAATGTAATATCATCAGTTTATTTATTATCTACAGTACAGACCAAAAGTTTGGACACCTCATTCATTCAATGAGTTTTCTTTATTTTCATGAAAAGGCAAGAAATCCCACTTCTTAACCCTGACAGGGCACACCTGTGAAGTGAAGACCATCTCAGGTGACTACCTCTTGAAGCTCATCAAGAGAATGCAGAGTGTGTGCAAAGCAGTAATCAGAGCAAAAGGTGCTACATTGAAGAAACTAGAATATAAGGCGTATTTTCAGTTGTTTGACACTTTTTTGTAAAGTACATATTTCCACATGTGTTAATTCATAGTTTTGATGCCTTCAGTGTGAAACTACAATGTCAATAGTCATGAAAAGAAAGGAAACTCATTGAGTGAGAAGGTGTGTCCAAACTTTTGGTCTGTACTGTACATTGTTGCTGAACGCCTGGAAAAATTAGCAGAATTACATACTGTCTAAATACTCTACTTTGGCACCTTTCTTACTGTAATCCATCCTCTGGCAGTTACAAGGAGATAGAGACACTTTATCCAAACCTCTGTAGTTTCATAAAACACATTCAGTTTGAAGGACAGTCTATAGCGGCCCTTAAAAGTCCATACTGCAGCTTAATAACACACAGCACAGAACCTTGTGCCACTTTTCAGCAGCTCTCAAAAGGCTGTCATATTGGATAATAACTTGTTATCAAACCACAGAGAGAGGAGACTTACATTTTGGTGAAAAGGTCACTGCAAAGGGCTGCCTTTATTTTCTCAGGGTGAAGAGAAAATCCAGGAGATGTAACAAGTTTCATTGGCTGTTAATTGAACAGGTTTGAGAGACTGGTATTGCTGCTGTGGGCTTGGGAAATTAGACTGTTGGAAGAAGACATATTTGGTAAATTCAGCATGTAAGATTTGTTCATTCATTCATTCCCACTTATTCCTGTTAATGTTTATAGATGACTAAAGCCTATTCTGGCAACTATAGGTCTTAGGTGTGGCATACCATGAACAATATCTAGTCGCAAGGCTGTCACAGAGGCACCATTCACATAAATTTAGACCAATTCTCCTAATACATCAAAGTTTTTGGATGCATGGGATGAAGAAGGTGAGAACCCACAGTAACACAGGAAGAACATGCAGACCCCACTCATGTGTCATCCAGCCCAAGGATTAAACCCCAAAACCTTTACAAACGTACTGACTGTTCTGCCATTATACAGGTGAGTTTTAAACATACACTCTGTTCCGTTGTGTAAAGATTTAAAAATTAACTTTCCAATTAATTTTCCTGGAATAGAAAATTAGCCTCAAGTGTACTTGAGACAATGGACAATTCATTGGCAGAGTGGCAGAGTGGCAAAGTGGCAGAGTGGCAGAGTGGCAGAGTGGCCGAGTGGCAGAGTGGCAGAGTGGCAGAGTGGTTTCTTGGTAAGAGAAGACAAATAAATATTACATATATATATATATATATATATATATATATATATATATATAT
>JAVQKC010065079.1:0-17761 GCA_036025475.1 Philypnodon macrostomus
GTGTTAATTCATAGTTTTGATGCCTTCAGTGTGAATCTACAATGTCAATAGTCATGAAAAGAAAGGAAACTCATTGAATGAGAAGGTGTGTCCAAACTTTTGGTCTGTACTGTATATATCTGTTCAAAATTGTTCACATGCGTAATCCCTATTACTCACTTTCTATTGAAATCTCATGGTAAATCTGATTCGTCTCTTTACTCCCCCTTGTGGCCAGAGTCAGTATTATAAATTTAATCTTTAAACAAATCTCTGCATAGGTGGCGTTTAAGGTCCATATCAAACACTAATTATTTCTTCTTTGGACCATTACTGATCTTTCCTAATGTTTTCTTGCTAACAGACAAGACAGAACACTGGCAAAAGCATAATAGTGTTACAATTGTCATGAATATTTCAAGAACTATGCTCCATTACGTTTAGTTACATTTTCAAAGCGCACACTGCACCAACTATTTTACATCTGTTCGGAGTTGTCCAAGTGTGTTATCCTTAGTTATTCTCTTCTTTTTATTTCAATCCCACAGGAAATCCTCCTCCTTCTTTTTGCCAGCATCTGTCCGACACCGTTTCCAATTTGTACGCCTGGTCACCAAGTGTGCGAATCGCTGTCAACTTGTCAGTCAGAGCAGCGTTGTGAAAGAAGGGCCTCGGCTTGACAGATGTGAGTGCCAGGTGGGATATTAGGAGTATTGAAAAATGTGAAAAACGTGAACGTGAAAATGTCAAGGCTTAGCGTAAACCCTACTTAACCGCTCTATTAATGGATAGTACTAATCGGTTTGCAATCAAATCATGGTGGAAATGGTGCAAAAAGTTGTCATTTAGCGACTTGGCTTAGTAGAAGGGGGTAAGTAAGTAGTGATTTAATTAGCAGGCCATAAAAACTACATTAGGGAGAGGATATATGTACAAAGCTTTGCGCAATCTGCATCCGTCTTTAACGTACACTATAAGGCAAGCTAATTACCCACTGTTTTTAAAAATACCCCTACTAAGTGAATAAAGCTTGCATTGGAAGTATCTCAACCGCTTGCTCATTACAGTTTATTTACCTTGTATTCTGATGACAATTGGGAGCTCACAGGATTCACCTCGTCTGGATCAAGGCTAGCTGCTTGAGCGGCATTACTGGTATTTCCGCTGTTGGTGTAGCAGTAATGTTGGTAAGGGCTATACTTGCCATGGTCTTATCAGTGTAAACAACATGGTAATGCTGAAAATATATTAACATAGACACTGCTATACATTTACTGACTGTGAATATCCTCAGATGACTTGCTTCATTTGGCTAAAATAAAGTAGGCTGTCACTAGCTGGCCCATCATCTAATCACCTGCAAGTCATTCCCCCTTTGCAAATTTCTTCCAGATGGTTGCATATTTATTCATTTGGGGACCAGATAATTTGGCATTGGCAAGTTACATTTAAAATATATTCCTTGCACATCCAAAAATATCCCAGCTGCATTACTATAGCAGCTTGCTGAATGACACCACTTCCAGAATTGTGAATGACTGAAAAGATAAGCTCCAATGACAACTTGACATTGACTTCCATTCACTTTCCACAGGTGTGTGACTTTAAACAGCATAAAGCACAGTCGCCAACTAATTAGCTACAAATAGATAGTAATTTACCTCAAGAGGCCTTCCCAACCTTTTTAAACTGTGACAAATAGACAGGATCTATTGTTGCAGACAAGACATCACCCCAGACAAAGAAACTTTTTGAGAATGCACAATTGCTAAGGAAGGAAAAACAAAATATAACCTTATGTTCCTGCCAAGCGGTGACCAGAAGTCTAGATTAACTTATAAATAAAAATAATATAGGCAGTGTGTATGGACAACAAGCTGGACCCAGGGCCATAAATAATAATGCACTTTGCTGGAATGTCCATAGTTGGCTCTATCCATCATGTCTGTTGGACTGCTCACTTGATTATTAATAAGAAAAGCTTAAAATATATATGGTCATCAATATAGTCTTTCAGAACTGGCCTAGGTGTACAAGGATGGAGCAGTGGGAGTGCATTTTACAGTTCTCTCTACCCAAGTGTCGTAATTCACCTTCATAGTTTACCCGCTTGGCCTTGGCTTGTCGATGGTAGTTCAGATAGTGATTTCCCATATTTCCCAGGGCCGCTTCACAACCCCTTGAGAAAAGCCGTGAACTCTTACAAATGTACTGGACTGAAGGTGAGAATACTGTGGCCACTGATTGCCATTGCAATCACACATCCATCTTCTTCCGCTTATCCGGGGCCGGGTCACGGAGGCAGCAGTGTAAGCAGAGATGCCCAGACTTCCCACTCCCCAGACACTTCCTCCAGCTCTTCTGGGGGGACTCCAAGGCGTACCCAGGTCAGCTGAAAGATATAATCCCTCCAGTCTCCTGGGTCTCCTCCCGGTGGGACATGCCCAAGAAAAAGATGCCCGAGCCACCTCAGCTGGCTCCTCTCAATGTGAAGGAGCAGCGGCTCTACTCTGAGCTCCTCCCGAGTGACCGAGCTTCTCACCCTAGCTCTAAGGGAGTGCCCTGTGGAGGAAAATCATTTAATCTTGTCCGTTCAGTCATTACCCAAAACTAATGACCATAGGTGAGAGTAGGAGCATAAATCAACCGGTAAATAGAGAGCTTTGCCTTTCTTCAGCTCAGCTCCTTCTTCACCGCAACAGTCCGGTACACCGACCACATCACTGCAGAGGCTGCACTGATCCACCTGTCAGTCTCACGCTCAATCACTCCCCTCCACTTGAGGCAGGACTTCTCCACCAACCTGGAGAGGGCAAGCCACCCTTTTCCGATCGAGAACCATGGCCTCGGACTTGGAGGTGCTGATTCTCATCCCAGTCGCTTCACACTCGGATGCAAACCGCCCCAGTGCATGCTGAAGGTCCTGACTTGAAGAAGCCAACAGGACAACATCATCATCTGCAAAAAGCAGAGATGAAATCCTGTTGTTCCCACACAGGACTCCCTCCGGCCCCCTGCTGCGCCTAGAAATTCTGTCCATAAAATGGTCATTGCAAGTTGTCATTCATTATTTTATTTTATTATCCTTGTTCCCAATCACAAGTCAAGCTTTAAACCATATGCCAAAGTTTTTTTAAGCTAAAATAAGCATTAGCCTTAGCCAAAGAATAGTAAGTGAGTTAATGTAGAGAAATAGATTTCTAAACCAGGACTAAACCAGGACTGGTCTACACCTAAAACTAGAGATGCACTGGTACCGATACTGGATTAAATATTGGCCATAATTGGCCATCTGCTCTAGACACAGAAGCTGGATCGGTGGATCGGTAAAAAAGACCAATACTAGATAATTTTATAAATAAATAAAGACACAAACATCATAGCATAGGCATAGTTATAAACAAATTCATATATTTTTTTTTTTTACTAACTGATAATTTATTATACTTTTGTCTATTTATGAGTGGATAAATAATGTTGCAAATTATATTATATTAAACTGTAACTCACATATAACAAGGGTCATCTGGTCAAAGTTATATCCTATTTTAGGTTTATTATTTATATAATACATTAGGAAAGAAATGTTCATGTCTTTAGTTTTTGCATTAGTATCATGGTATCGAGTATCGATCGATCCACAGGGCCCAGATATCGGGACCGGTATTGGGACTGAAAATGCTGGAACAGTGCATCTCTACCTAAAACGCTAAAAGGACTAAAATATGAACAAAATTGTCTAAACTACTGCAATTTACCTGTACACATTCACACACGTCTTTGGAGAGTGTGAGGATTCTGGAGTACCAGGGGGTCAAACCAAAAAAAAACTTGAGGAATTCCCTAGAATGGTTGCATTTTACAGTTCTCTCAACCCAAGTGCCGTAATTTACCTTCATAGCTTGGCCTTGGCTTGTCAATGGTAGCTCAGATAGTGATTTCCCATATTTCCCAGAGCCACTTCACAACCCCTTGAGAAGAAGTGTGAACTTCTTCTATCCAGTTTTGTGTGTTTGGATGCAGGGGTGAAGGGAGAGACAGTAATAGCTGGAAGAGGGTCTATTGAGGCTTGTTGCGAGTGGTGAAAAGTACTGAATCTGGCTGTGCGGAGGCTAAACACCGGTGCACCGGGGTAAGGCTTGAAAGAACTCCTTGATCTTTTTTTGTAAGGAAAACAAACTTGGATTTTCAGCGGATCTTGAAGTATGTGGATTTCAACATGACCAAGATGGGATATGAGAACGCACTGTACATGTCAATGCTGTTTATATAATTAACTCAAACATAGTTTATATAACTCCTAACTCTAGGCATCTTGTAGGGGATCTATTGAGCTAAAAAAATCCTTTGTTGCTAGTGTTCCTATCCTAGAATCTAATCTAATCCAAAATCTATCACTGTTTTCTTCCACCTCAAAATACATTAAAAAAAATACATGCTTCTTGGGGGAGATTATTTGCAATATTCTGTAAAAATTCAACCAGGAGCTGATTTTTTTTTCCTTTTCATTTTTATGCCAGCAACTCATCTGAGAATGGGTGGGACAGGTGCAACATAAGGCCAGTAACGTGAAGTAAAATGAGATACAGTATCCACTCCTAATATATGGTAAATCAAAAATACTATTACACTCTCAAACAGTGTCCCAACCTTTTTGAATTTAGATTTGCATTTGTTTTTCTTCAAAGCCCTTTCATTGTGTCTTGTCATCAAGTGTGTCTGCCCTTTTTAATTTAGCCCTCAGGGGAAGAGCTGGGGCTGGAGACAGATGCAAGCTAATGTTACGGGCTGAATGCATTTTTCTTGTCATCAAATCACTAAATGGTGACTGCCTCCAAAACAAGCCTTGGCTCTTGTCCTCATTGCTTCACTAAGGGTAAAAAATCACCAATGCCTGTCGTGCACCCACAATTCCACTGGTTACAAACATTGAATGCATATTTCATTATAGCGAGAAAGTTCAATTAGGTCCAAAATAAAATAAACTATTGCATTTGTTTACGTAAGGACAAACTGCCTCTGGCCACTTTGTAACTAGGCTAGAGCCTATTGAAGCTACTTTGGGCCTGAGGCAGGGAACACCCTGGACAATGGTCAGTTAGTCCCTGCATTAGACACATAGTCAGCTACTTTCTCCACATTCATTCAATAGGGTCAATGTAGAGTGACAATTGCATCTATGCATGGCAAGAGAAAGTCTATTTACCCAATGATGGTTCATGCTGTGAGGCAGGAGGGCTAACCACTCTGCCACTATAAACCCTTTACTAAGATGTAGGCTATAAGATATCTTTGGTACGTGGTATGCATGTTCCAGAGATCAATACTAAAAATATACTACAATACTCCCACACTCAATAATAACTAATCCAGTTTGTATTCATGCATTGTTGAGTACACATTCAGTAGTATAAGAATCAGGACATTGGCATGAAAAACATTCTTTTGCATCAACGTATACTTTGCTATTTTGGCAGAAGTTCATTTCCCTAACGGGCCTTTGTGATGTGATAACGCTCGATAATACTTTTTGGAGCAATATTTGTGATTATTTGGGCGCTGCTTTGTGCTTCTCTATGCGACACAGATGCAGACAGGAAATTTGCATAGAGTACATAAACATGGAGGAGAATGTGACACAGAATGGGGTCATTGTGAACAGCAGCGGCACAGCCAGGGCTCGACTGCTCCTGCCACACAGAAAGAGAGAATGCCTTAGGATGGTACGTTAACCTTTTTCCAAGTGATGTCATCAAAAAGGCAACCCGTCAACGGCAGCAACTAAAGTATTACTATTTCATTTTTCTTTACGGGAGTAAGTAAAAAAAGAATTGTGGAGCGGGGAAGAATATTCTACTGATTAAATGCTGCGTTCTTGTTTACCATTAGAAGAGAGAACAAGAATGCTAAAAAGGTTTGGCCTTGACATATTTCTGCATATCTTTTCAGCCAGATGTGCTGCGTGTGTTACTTTACCTGACAAGCATTTGGATAATATCTAAGACAATATCGGCAATGAATACTTAATTACAGCATCTTCTGCTTGTGGTAGAAATCCTATTGGACGGGCAGAATCTCCTTCCATTCGAAAAAAATCCACCAAATTCTTTCTGACCAAGATTGTTTCTCTGAAATGGGCCGGGTTTATGCTTGTTTCTCTGATTGTTTCCATGTCTATTAAACTGCATCCAAAGGTAGTTCATTCTGCACCATTGGTTCTGCCCTTTTGAGGCAGAGATCAGTGATTTCTATTGTAAAAGAATTTGGATGATTGCCCAAGCAATAAGTCAACTGCCAAAATGCACAAGCTAATATTGTTCCTCTAAAAAGACTTTACTCACTTTCTGTTAAATCTTTACTTCTCCATTGCCCACCAACCGTGAGCTTAAAATGAATAGGTAATATGCTTTAGTTTACCTCTGTATCTGTGGCGTTAACTGTGGCAAACAAAAGCCTTGATAATGAGCCAGCACTTTAATGTAATGCTCATCTTCCGCTGCTGCTGTGAACACTGTGTTGACTTCATCAATCTTTCATCGAGGGGCGTCGTTTCGCTTCCTGACATTATACAAGGTGAGCTGTGCCTGCGGGCAAGGTATTTCTCCGCATTATCGTTTAGACATATGCTCTTTGGAAATGGAGACTTTGATGGCACCTTTTAAACTCTCATTGACACATTCTACATCAGTGTTTTTGTAACTTTTGAAAAGGAAATGCATTCAGTTTTGTTAAAAGTTTTCTCTGTGCAGTTTTGGTGACCTTGCTTGAGGTGCTTTTGGACATGTAGGTGTTCCTCTATCACTTTGAGATATCCATACGCTGTTATTCTGGCTTTGTTATTGTGGAAATGGATGGTCTTCAGACTTGTCAGACTTCAGACAGCTCATCGCCAAAACATACATTTGACCTCAAACAATCCACTTCTAGGGCGTTCGACAGGCCTGCAGTCATATTTACCTTCTGATACAGTGAAGACACACCTTAGCAATTTTGCATGGTACAATTCCATGTATAGTCTCTATAATAACTTTATTACAACTGATTTATGGAAGCGGATAAAACAAATCTAAATGCATCAACAACAGAGATTCACAATAAACTAATGGGGCCAAGTGCTAAAATGCTAAGCTCTAACTAAAAAATAACTTTTGTTGACACAAATACATACACTATATTTACAGTTAATGAATTACATAATTAGAGTTAAGTGCCGTTATTTCCACCACATACAATTTTGAACTATATATATATATATATATATATATATATGCTCATAAAAATGCTCATATCCAGAGCTATATCTCTAAAGACTTGAGGGACTTCAGGCAATAATCATCGCACCTGAAACACACAGATTATTAAATGCATGCAATCCATTTAAAATGACAGAACAGCAATTTTCATTTTTGCAAATATCTTTGGGCTTGTGAAATTGAAAAATGTAAATGAATATGTAATGAGACAATTGGGAATCACCTTCCATCTTGGCGCCCTGGGCAAATTGCCCAGTCTATTTACCCCATGGGAAAGTCCCGCTAATATTAGAAAAATTAATACATTTTCATTACTCTGCCAATTATATGTATGCTATAATATTGACTTTAATTTGTTTTAAGGCAATATTGTGCAGTTAAGAACTGATACAATGGTATCAGCTGTGGTTAAACACATGCATGTGGAAACCACTCGCCTGCATCAATTGTAATTTATTCATTTCTTGAGTTTCTTTTGCAGCATGTGTGTATTATCCATCTGTGCTGTGAATTGTGTTTTTCACCGAGGGAAAAACACTCATCATTCGCTGAAGTACTCACACTAAAAATCTTCCATGATTCTAGGGCTTGCTCACTCTTTTCATTTTAATTCCTCAAAATTGTCCAGTTGACCACAGCAGCAGATTTTTTAGATTATAGATTTATCGAGCTCTTTCCAGCTAATGATAGTCTACTTCACTTAAATAATACCTCCCCGAACATTGACAGATCCAGTGAAATGTCAAAAAAACAACCCTAGACCTTTTCTCTGCGTCATTTGTCTGGTAATAATAAAGGAACAGGCTATATTTATCCAACTCATTATGGGCCACTAAAACCTGTGTTTAAGCCATGTCACTGCTACATTGTAAGTCTTGTTAAATCAATAAGTTTAACACAATATGGCACTAGTTGAATTGCATGTGTCTGCCACCATGTAATGTAATCAATCAATGTAAACTGCCAGCAATTAGTGAAGATAGATTAATATCTGTCTCTACAAGATGGCATCTACTGGGTTGGTATACTGTCTGGAATAAAAGCTCCTAAATGCAACATAAAAAGAGAGCATCTGCAAAAAAATTACAAAATAAATAAAAAGTAAATTTGACCATCTCTTTCGATCAATGAGTTCTGGACAAAAAATACATATTTTTCATTTCTCTCTTCCTGGAATATAATATGATCTGATGAATGATATGAATGATATGAAATATGATATGCCCCTATGACTCAGCTCCGGTAAAAACTGATAAAATATTTGATATAATGCAATGTGATTTGATATGAATTGACCTAAACTAAATTGAAGTTCAGAACACTACATTGGGTTTCCATATTATAATGTTGGAACAAAGCAAGCAGTAGAGTTACCAAAGTAGTACTGTACACATATATATACTGTACACATATATATACTGTACACATATATATTTGTGTTTTTGATGACAGAACCTGACCTGCTTAAATCAATCCATCAATCATACGACTGAAGTGAAAACCACCACCAAAACCTCTGTTCAAAGCTATTAATGCAAAAATAATTCTGTTTCAATGCCTGCACTTCCTTGCACTATACTGTACACTTTTGTACGCACCAATAGTTACCAGCTCAATACAACATGAGGCCCCCCTGAGCAAAGATTAGCGTCCTGTAAACTCCTTGCCTCCACACTTAACAGAAGATTTTCCACCGAGCAACGTAGAAAGGAAATTCATAATGACAATGGGGCTAATCCACACCCACCTGGCTTTACCCCACTACTACTCCAGCTGGAAAACAACTCGGTAACAGGAAGGATACACTATGGTCGTACCCTCGGGCTCCTTATTGATGCACGTTCTAGGTGCACACATGCTATCCGGCGTAATTACGATCGTGCTGAATGTTGAAGTGGCTTTCTCTTCAACTGATTTATTAAAAGCACTTATGCAAATCAAGTCAATTGCAATTTTTCAATTTGAATACCTGATACAATATTTACAGTCCCATACGCCACAGCCCATGTATAAAAAGGAGGAGTTGGAGATGAAGCAAGTGAAGCGCATTGGGGCCAAGGGCGGTGATATCACGTTAGCACTAATGCGGCGATTGCTTCATCAAGTCCATTTTATTAACTGTGATCAAATAATACGCCTCGGCCAATCTATTAACTGGCTTAATCACAACATTGGAAATAAACAAACTGGGTAATTATACTCATTTTCATTTAGAAAAGCAACGGGGGTGATGCAGTAATCGTCCAACGCTGTCACTCACAGAGGCAGCGTTTTGGCCGAGATTTGCAGAATAATTGCAAAGTATTGAGACATATTCGCACAAACACTTAATTAGGTTTGACTGAAGAATTGTACCTGGGTTAACAGTGTTTCTTATCTGAGATGTCACTGACAACAGCAGCAAACAATACAACTTAATTTGGTTACAGCTGGTTTTTCATTTCAGAACCAAGCTAGTCCACTATCCAGGTTTTTGGCTTTCTTCTGCTGGCGGAAGTATCAAAAGAGTAGGGCAGTACTAACAGCCCAAAACAGGACAATTCCTAGTGTGTTTCTCCTGCAAAGATGGAAATATAATACACTGTTTCAATTTCATCTACTAGCTGCTAATTGTATTAAGCATGACTACTTTATTAATTTGAGATTTGCCATTATTAATTGTTGGGCCTGTGACTAAATGGCTGTTGTCTATGGCGGGGCCCAAGACAAGCTACAGTCAAGGAGTTACGGGATGCTGGAGCTTATCTCAGCTACTTTGGGCCTAAGACGGAGCCACTAAGTCACAGAGCCAACAATTAATAATCACCTGTCTGATTGGCAAGAAGCAATTTCGATTCACCAATTGAACTATGCATTTATTTTGACTCCATGATGTGAGAGAAGAAAATAACTAGATCTTTATACTTTTTTGAGTGTTGTAAGTGAACTGACACGCTTAAACAATTTCAGTCAATTGTTTAGTTTTACTTGACAGTTTGCCAGGTTGCAAAGTTCTAAACCATGCCATGGATGTACATAAGCACATATCATCACATCGATCCCTGAGGAGATATATGTTGGAAAAGCCCTGTGACTGATCGTTACGAATTTGACCACATTTGAAGAAGTATAAAATGATAAAGCAAGTATAAATGTATCTGATTTTGGCAATCCACATCATGTATTTGGAAATTGCATTGTTTACTTTTTTGTCAGATAATGAAACCTGCATTTTGGTGTTGCACATTGTGTGATATCTTTGCTGTGCCCTCTCAAAGAGCAGATGAATAACAAGTGTGAGAACAAGTATACTTGACAATGTAAATGCACACTCATGGTTTAACAGCAAAAGCATCTCTTGATTTAACAGCATCCAGGCTAAAACAACACAAATGGAGCAAATGAATTAACCCTTTCTATACAATGGCACACTTACACAACAGACCTGTGAGGGTAACCATGTTATACTGTTGTCTGCTAATTAAAAAGATATAGTTTTATTTAGTTTCATTCAAGCAGTGTAAATGGGTCTTTAAGGGACATGCACCAGTTTTTTGCAGCAGAGAAAACGCTAGAAACCAGGATCAAACAACATAAAAAAAGAACATTTTATGGTGAAAGGGCCCTATTATAAAAAACAGTTCCAGTTTTCTACAATCTTATAGTTTCCTAGTCAAAAGCACACCTGTCATTGTGTTTAGTTCCATTTAAATATGCTGCAATCCTGTATACTGGGGCACTGACCTTTTCAGGAGCTGATTAGACGTTCTATGTATTGATTGTGTCGTGGTCATGGCCAACTGGGAGAAGAGGGCCTTAAGGTAAAGCCCCTAATCAGAAAAAAGACTAGAAACCAGGCTAAATCAACAAAATAAGTGGACGACCCCCTTCTATACAATGTTTAGCTATGTCAACGTTAATCTAAAAGTATCCCAGTAAAAATGCCCTTTAATAGACACCAGGCTAAAACCACAGAAAAAGAGCACGCGACCAACCTCCTTCTGTACAACATTACTACCACAGAGTTTAAACCGTGAAGCTATACTGACCTGCACCAGTGCTGTGAGGTGCTCCAGTACTCCTTCCATGGGCAGCTGCAGCAGATGATTGTTCCTCAAATTGAGCCGCGCTAAGTTGACTCCAGAGAAGACGCCCAGGGGGAGAGTCCGCAGCAGGTTGGCGTTTAGGAACAACAGCTGGAGGGACGGCATGGTGTTGAAGGTCCCCGGGTCGATGTCGTGGATCTCGTTGTACTCAAAGTAGAGATACCTAAAGAGGAGATATTTTAATGAAAGATTCATTAAGCTGAATATTTTTTCTTTTACTATTAACAGCTTCAAAATAAAAATGTATAAAACAAGGCCAAAGCAGGACTAATTTAAGGAAATCAAGATTCAAATTGGACCTTTATATGTTAAAGATTATGATGTGCTTGTATATTTATATATACACAATTATTTTGTGATACTCTGTTGTTGGGGGCAGTGGAAGTACCTCAAATGTCTTTGGTATGAACTTTTTGAATGACTTCGAGCTGTCCCTTTAGGGGCGGCAGCAGGAAATCAACGGCTTCCATCTGACCCTCTCCTCAAACTAACTAACTTTATGTTCTCTTTCACTAAGAAATCTCGCTGGTCTTCCTCTAGGTCTCCTGTCTCAGCATCCGTCTTCTTCACCATGCTACCTGTGCATGTTCAAACAATGTCAATCTGGAAAATCTGGCTTTATCTCCAAAACATCTACATAACATAAGCCATCCCTCAAAATGTACCAAAATAACAGGACTGCATATTAGTTTAAATCAAGTCTGCATACAGTAATGGCTTAATAGACTCCCTTTTATCTTTTCCTTCCAAGGTCCAGCCAGCCAGAATCATACCATTTATCTAAAGTATAGCAGCCTTTATGGGATAGTTTGTTACTCAGATTGGTTCTATGTAGGGCTGTACAATATATTGCAAAATTATCATTATCGCAATATCTGCTTTATATACGGCATAAAAAACTATAAGACATTTCTTTATATTTGTCCAGATTTGACTTTGTTTTCTCATTTAGTCTAGTAGTTTGGAAAATACAGGATTTTTTCTGTATGTGATTCTAAATTTACTTAAAAAAAAGAAAGAAAATCCCCATATTGTGCAGCCCTAGTTCTATGTTAAGACAATTACCTGCTATTTAAGTCTGCCTAGATAAACATTACACAAATGCATTTTAAAGAGTTGATCCTTTATCCCTTCAATTTTTATGTTTTTTGGGATTATTCCACTTTATTAGGTACACCTGTGCTCATTACCATATAGTGCAAATAGCTAATCGGACATTCATTTGACAGCAACTGC
Organism: Philypnodon macrostomus; assembly: GCA_036025475.1. Classification (NCBI taxonomy): domain Eukaryota; kingdom Metazoa; phylum Chordata; class Actinopteri; order Gobiiformes; family Eleotridae; genus Philypnodon; species Philypnodon macrostomus. The sequence continues at coordinate 12,554 of JAVQKC010065079.1, forward strand.
ATTCAAACTCATTTAGTCAAGGAGATCTGAATGACTTAAAGTATAGAATATAGTAATAGTTGTTGGTGCTACATAGGCTGGACTGTATTTTCAGAAACACATAACCATCACAATAATTTACAGAAAATAGCTGAAAAAGAGAAAATATACAGTGAGTGGCAGTTCTTTGGGTGACAACCAGACAGGTTCAAAATGTCAGAAATACAACTTGTTACATCATGGTCTGCAGAAAACCATTTATGCACAACTTGTCAAAACTTTCAGCAGATGGACTATCATGGGGGAAGACTTATATGGCCACTTTATTAGGTAAAAAGCCTGCCTATTAACTGCCTGTGTATCATTACCAGCTATTGCTATTGTTATCAGCTCCATTTTCCATACATGACATGCGGCAATATACTACATAATACAATAAGACCTCCAGTTATTAATGAGATCTACTTGAGTCCTGATTATTACCCAGAATTCATTGCACGCTGTTAATTTGAAGTACTCTGCAGCAGACAATCTTCCTCTCTCTCCTCTTGTGATAAGAATTACATCAGTCAAACTTGGAGTCTGTCTGTTCATAGCATACTGCATCACTGCATAGATATATCTTTCTACTGCTGGCAGAAACTATCATTAGCCCCATAATTCTGTTGATATGCTAAAAATTAATATGTACTAGACAGATTTGACACCATTTCTGCTTCTCTACTTCCAATTAGCTTAATATTATAAGTGAAGATAATTACCGTACTACTTCAACCTTTACCTGGTCGAATTCACTTTTTTACACCCTGAATTGGATATGACTGCCCACATTAATTTGTTAGCACAACCTCGAAATTAAAACCAAAATTCAAACACTTTAATAACCAACATATTTCTTCACTGACACCACTATCATAATTCACTTGGCATTTTCGATTTTGCAAAATGAATATGACCCAGAATACCTAGACATTTCTCTTTGTGCTAGTGATCCAAAGACAAAGACAGATAAAATATTGACTCAGTCTTAGTTCTTAGTTAGAGTCTTCCATCTCACTAGCACAAAGGTTAATTAGAGGTTAAGAGGCAGCCTATTGATTTAGTCAGACTGGTTTGGTAAATTTGATCAATTTGAGTTAAGTATTAAATGAATTTAGTCTAGTTTGAGCTACTCAGAGATAGTTGATATGTCAGACCGTGGTCATTCTGAAGAAGCAGACAGAAACAACTAACCACATTATACTATACTATATCTCTGTCAGACTGCCCCAAGGCAAAACTGGCTAAAAATCAGTCAGTAAATAATAAACGTTTTCATTTTGGTACATTGAAAAGAGCTATTAATTTGAACCATACAGTATTAAATTGCATGCTTTTTCCATCTGCCTACAAGTAAAATATGATGTTTGCAGAACACTTAAAGTTTCAATTATGTTACCCTCTAAAAAGTCATTTGTATCATTATTGATCCATTAAACAAGCTGTAAAACATTAATCATAACTAATAAACTGGCTGTGTCACTGAAGCAATTTCCCTGGTATAGATTTTTAAACCACTAGCAGCACTTATCCTTTAATCAAAAAAAAAAGTGGAAAATCCTATGGACGGTGATAGGACCAAGTATGTAGTAGAATGTAGAGCCAGAAAACACACAATCAACCGCGTCTGTAAAAACACATGTGCACAAATCAGATAAATCAGAAAGTAAGCATTGCATAAGCCCGACCCCTTTTTCATAGAAATGTTTAAAATTGACCAGATAGCACTAATTAAAGTGGAAATAGATTTGACAAAACACAAAGTAGCTGATGTGCAGCAGTGGAAGACAAAACCAGATACCACTTTTCAAGTCTCTCTAATAAAGTGTCCAGTGCATATCATCATAATCAAAACCCTAGTTGTTCATTATTAGTGCTAAAAATGTATTTGGTCACTGGCTTCATTTTCAGTAATACATGGTTTAGTCTCTGTGGTGTTGTTCCTGTCATAGAAGTACAAATTACTGAGCGATCTCTTAAAACATGCCTTAAAGGATCCCCGTCTTTATCCATGTTTTGACATATTGCAAACAGCAGAACATAAATAAATTGATGTTGTCTTTCACGATAAAGCCATGCATTTGAGCCATTGATCGAACGCTTCCTGTAGGTATAGCTAAGCACGCCGCTCGGATGTCTTCTTTGTAAAGGGAATTATCGAGTACGCGTGTGCCTAATCTGACAATAATACTTCGGCATCATCCTGACAAGTGTTTTCTATGCACAGATTCTCTTTTCTGGCAGGATGCAGACGTTTGAGTGCCTTATCAACACCTCAGTATGCAAAAAGGCAAAAGAAAAAAAACCATTTCCACGGTGCCACTCATACCGGCTCACACCTCAGCTGGAGCGTGCCAGCGGGCTGCGTGACTAACCAATCACAGAGCTTCTCCTGCACCGGTCGTATGCAACATTAGGCCCATCATAATGTCCCTGTGTGCTAGCAGTAAATGTGAGGTCTTTATTATGGGTGTAGTTACCCATAACATAAATCATATTAGAAGGGATATCAAGCTTTTAAAACATACACTGGTGGATCAGCAATTTCCCAAAATGAGCTTAATAACAATATACAGGAAAAACGTGCCGGCCTCATTAACATATAGAAACAATATATATTATGGTCAGATTATTTGACTTTTACATCCACTTCTAGCAGCAGCTTGAAAAAAATGGTGGTCTCCATTTCAGGACCCAATTAGATTAACTAAAACGAGAACTACATTGAAATCCTAGACTATTGTGTACCACTGGATAGAGTCACCGCCCTATGACACAAACTGGCAGTTAAAAGTCACTAATATTATTTCTGCCTTATTACAATGTTCAATTAGCTGCCATTCTTCTAACCACGCCTACAGGCCCCAAAGCACTGAGAGATTGAATAGGTGTCAATCTAAAGTGGCCGGGGATTGTTTATTGATTAAGTGTCATCTTGTAACTATCAGATATTATTTGAAGCTGTAATTCATTTCTATTAAGATTTGAATTAGCAAAAAGTGGACCACATTCTTATTATATTTGACTGTTTACCAGTTGTTAGCAACCGTCTGGCTAGCATGACCACAATGCAGAGAGTGAATGAGAATTTTCTCTACAAGCTTTAATGCACAAAGGAATGTATTTTTTAGTTTGACACTAAAAACTATAGAAATCACTCCCTGATTTTTAGCATTAGCATTAGCATGTTTAGCCACATGGCGATAAATGATTGAATTGTAATATGAGGTTACGATGATCTGCTAATCTGGGAAGATCGTTGAATCGTGATACAGTGCATTCATTTACAGTTTGCTCTGCTCTTCACTCATGCTTACTGTAACTGTTTCAAATGACTAAAAACAATTGTGAAATACTTTAAATTGTTTATACTGTATATACATTTTTACCATATTACCCACCCCTACATTAAACATACCTCAGATTGTAAAGTCCCAGGAACATATCTGGGCTGAGCCTCTCCAGGTTGTTCCCGTTCAGGTAGAGGCTCCTCAGGCTGCTCAGGCTGGAGAAGGCCCCCTCCTGGAGGTACGAGATCCGGTTATTCCCCAGGTGCAGCAAGTCTAGACTGGAGAAGTTCCAGAAGTCCGTCCGGTAGATCCTCTGGATGAGATTCCCGCTCAGATACAGCTTGCGTCCATTTAGCGGTCTTGGAGTCAACTGGGATACATTTAGGAAACCACACTCTTTACAATTGACTGTCAAGCCCAAGTCTGAGATGTGAAGGTTACAAGTGCAGCCAATGGGACAGATGATTGGAATAGGGGGGCGAGTCTGGTACCCTGCTATTGGTGGGTTCTGGGGACTGCGGGCTGTGGGCGGAGTTCTGGATGCCCGGGGCCTCTTGGTGGGCCTGGGTTGCCTCTCCTTGCGCTCAGCTGATGATGAGGAAGATGACGTAGAAGACGTGTGAGTATTCTGACGCGACCCGTGAACCATAGAGGAGGGCTTAGTTGGTCTAACTCTGGGCTTAGCGTTGGATGGAACATGTTGTGGCTGGGTCCCCCCCTCTCCCTGGAGCTCCTTGTCAGGCAGGTCTGCGCACAGCTCCTTGCGGGGGATCTCCCGGAGGTCCTTTCCATGGAGGTGGAAGGGGTACTCGCAGGTCACGTCTCCCACCACGGCCGTGTAGGGGATTTGGGCCAGCCAGTTCTGCAGCTGCACCGCCTCGCAGCCGCAGTTCCAAGGATTCTCCTCCAGCTGGAGCTCCATCAGAGAGCGCCCCACGTACTCCAGGGTCCCGCTGTAGGCCAGGCTCTTCAGACGGTTCCCCCGCAGGTCCAGATGAGTCAGAGAAACAGATCTGGAGCCCAGTAAATTGAGCGATAGTAAGGGAAATGGTTTGTGATTACTTTCAATGGGAGCTTGAAGTAGAAGTGATATCAAAGCATATCAGACAGGCAAATACTTCAATTCAATTAATATACAATAATGGCACAGTTAAATTCGTGGTTTACCATGTATCAATGTTATCTGTTTGGGTAGAGGAGGGATTCTTCAGCATGTTTAATAGACAATAAAATAATCTGAGAAGGCTCTAAGGCAAAACGATATCACTGAATAAATTACTTGACATATGGAACAATTGAATGTGTGATGCTTTGTACGTATTTTTAGACTTGGATATTACTGATGTGTATCTGTACTGTATCAATATGTATCAAGCTGCTTTGGGTGTGAGGCGGGGTACACAATGGTAAGTTAAGTAACAGTGTTTTGGAAAATGTCAAGTAGGAGCTCACCAATGGAGAACAGAGAGAATTGTATAAAGCGAGTAATGAAGAGGCCCCGCCCCCAAACCATGACAAACATGGGAAGGGTCTATTTGACTTTTTTGATGTTTGTGAAGGATGTTTTTTTTTACAAATTTTCTTTCAGTCTATAGGGGGCGCTATAGAGGTAACTGCCATCATATTGGTCAGATGTGTTCAGGGTCAGGGGGTAATTAGGTATTTCAGGTTTGAGCCTAATCGGGCAAAGTATGTGTAAGTTAGAGGCTGTCACATATACCTGCCTTCACCATTTCAATCCAAAATGGCCGACTTCCTGTTTGTTGTAGGGTGGGGTCATAATAATATTTTATGTTGGGTACACTGTGGAGAATCACTGTACCAAGATTCATTGCTCTCTGCTAAAGTAAGTGTGTCCAGATTCCCCTAAGGGTCAAAAATATGGGGCGCTGTTGAGTGT
>JAVQKC010065130.1:0-10070 GCA_036025475.1 Philypnodon macrostomus
GTTTATTATTATTATTTTTATTTTTATTATTTTTATTATTATTATTATTATTATTATTATTATTATTATTATTATTATTATTATTATTATTATTATTATTATAATTTTTGGCCTTGAAGTCATTTGTTCCAGAAGTAGCCGCTCAAGCTAAAAGTGTCATTCAAATGCATTGAGAATTGTGCTAAAGTGGAACTATTTTGAAGCTGCGTCGTTCAAATGTTCTGGACCTCCGTTGGCTCTCTTATCTCTATGGCTCTGACTTCCATCAGCAGCGTCACCTGTACATTTTCCTAACTAAAACCCATTTTATTAATACGGATTGTTGCTTAATTTTTAATTCATTTTCCTAAGATTTTGATTTTTTAAATAATTGTTTTTCTGAAATCTTTATTATATATATATATTAAATTTTGGGAAAACGATTATTAAAAAATAATAATATAAGTTGTATGTAGTTGTATGTAATCCTCGTAGGGCTTCTATATTAGAATAAGTGAAGAGCAAAATAATTAGATGGGTAATCAGCCCCAAATGCTTAATGTCTGTACAAATGCCCAGATGACAGATTAGATTAGGTTATGGATACAAACGCATACAACACTCAGGAGTTAGGAGTAAATGTATTTATTAATAGGTCTAGTAAAAATGTAATTAGATCATTCAAGTGTGTGCATTATTAATGTTATTCAATAAATATACATTCCTTTTGTGTTCTTAAAGGTAAATATTTAATCTCTAAAAAGGCTAGTACTGTGCATTTTATATAGGCAGGGCATGCAAGCAGCAATCATGCCATAAACAGAATAAAGGTGAGCGACATGTAAAAGCATGTACAGTGTGCATTTATAATAACAGTCAGAAAAACAGCAGCAACTTTGACCTCACCTGTACTTTCATCTCAGTCACCAAGACAGATGGGAAAAAACCTGATTGTCAACAACAGAATTATTTTTTTGCCTGTAGTTTGTATCATGTTGCTTTCACATAATACAGCTAAAAAACATAAAACAGCTTTTGACCAGAAAGACTATAGGACTCTAGCTACTAACCATAATGTTAAAAAAGACCTTGTTATTTTGAGTAATGTAACTTGCAATCACAAATAAAATGGTTTAAATGGCTCTAAGAGAACCTAAGCAAATAGTTGGTTTCACAGAGCTTTCACTAGATGGCAGGATTCACCCAGTCCCCATGTGCAACTACACACTGGAAAACATACATTTCACAATTTAAGTTTTCAAATCTGGATATTTCGTTTTTTTTATTTATAGCAAATGCTCTGAAAAACATAATGGTAATATATTTTTCATTCACAGGAGCGGTGTTTACGATGTTTCATAAAGGTCTGAGATAAGTATTTAGCCACATGCAGTAGTTTAAAAAATACTAAAAATACAGATCTTAACATTTTCAACTCAACTTCTGATCTGGAGTAATATCTAAAAACACGGTCGTCTGTCCTTGAGGTTAAATTCGAGTGAGTCGATCTCATTTAAAAATTCATTGTATTGATTTGGCTCTCAGCAAACCCCTGGCCTTTACTGCAAACTGCTCCTTTAGTATTTGTCCAATAAGTCACATTGCATTTGGTCAAACATAGCAATCCTATCAATTTGATGGATCTTTTGCAATATTATAGCAATTCATTTCTCTTTTGTGGTTATTCATTCTCATGACTCGTTTAAAGGAAAGTTAAAACACATTGTAAACATTTTCATTCAATATCATTCAAACAAGAGATTCACCATTAACATTGTAAACTTTGTGCATGTTTCAGGTATAGATTATAAAACAATAGCATCTTTAAAAATTGTTAGAAGATAGGTCAAGTAAAATTATGGGATGAAAATTGTTGCTTGATAGAAAATTACTCCAATATTTGGTATTTTGTAATAGACAGGTCATTGTATCTCGTAATGACCTTTTAAAGACCATGTTTTCAGTGTGGCAAATTATTCTGTGGTTGGTAAAAACGGTACTTGTGAAAATTCAGCTATTTACAAGAGCCCAATAATCTTAAAGTACAGTAAAAAGTACAGTAAAAAGTTCTTTAGCTACACGTTCCACTCGCCTAGAGGCATATCCCAATTTATATCTCATCATTTCAATGCAATCAATGGGAGATTGTTGGATTTTAACCTATTCATTCATTCATTCATTCATATCTGTAACATAGAGACATAGAGACTTAAACAAGTGCCATATACTAAACCCTCTAATGCCTTTTACTCTAGCTAAATTAAGGTCTTTCATGTCACAAAACATGCTCAGTATTGAATTCAGATCAAAATGCCGTTATAAGGTAGCATTTTGTACATTCAAGTTTCAGTATTTTAGTAGTCTCAGTAAAATGACAGACTGTGCTTTGACAGTTTTTGTTTTTGCCTTGTGAAAACTCACTGTCTATCCATACAATAAATAAGCAATTCCACTGTGCGTTCTTACAGTATTGTCTTTTAAAAGTGCCCAACTGCCTGAGATCTCCTCAAGCTTTTTATCATAACTCCTGTAATATTTTTTTAGGTCTGAAGATATTAGTCAGGAAACTGGCAAGTCCTTTTTCATATATAAAACATCCATAACAAAATGCTACAAAGAGCCAGTTTTAGTCTATATATCATTCAGTGTAAAGGAAGAGCGACCAGTGTGGTGGTTTGTGGTCACAGTGCCAGGTTGTAGATCTCCCGGCTGCCACTGCCCTCTGCTGTCTGACTGGCAGCGTCCACTTCACTGTCCTGGTCATTGGCATTCATGTGTAGTTTCCTGTTGTCATGGTGACTGCTTTTGACTTGTCCTCTTTCTTGATAGTTCTCTATAACCAGTCCACTTGTTGCACCTTGATGACTGCTCAGTTTGTCATTATAATGTCTTGTTTTAGGGGTATTTCTAATCGGTGCAGGTCTCTCGTCGTGCTGGTCCATATTAATATTGTCTTGATGTGATGCTCTGACTGGGGCGAGTCTGGTAATCTGCCGCTTGCTGCAGATAGGGATCTTATTGGCTTGTAAAGAGCGGCTGTGATGGGAAAACCAGTCCCTCTCGAAGGCAAGGCGTAGCTGCTCCACTATGGTCGAGTTCCTCTCATCAGTGTCCTCTGGCTGACTGATGACTAAACCGACCCCTGCGTTATTGATAAATTCATTCCCCACCCAGTTAAGGTTACCTAGAAAAGCATAATAGTCATGGGTAAAACATTGTTATATTTCATCATTGTGAAGGTAAAAATAATATAAATCATTGTGGAATGATTTAACTTGGATTACATGAAGAACCCCTAAAAATACCCTCACTTTATTAGGTAGACCCCGTAACTAATAAAGTGGCCCAGTGTAGTCTTCACTTGAGTCATGCTTTGTCATTTTGAGGATTCAGAGATGGTCTTCTGCTACCTATGTTATGTTATCTAGTGGCATTCTAGTGGCACTCTGTAGGCTATCTTTTTCAAAACATTTTATAAACCCTGTAATTGCTAATGGTAGAATTCCAATGAAAAATCCCACACCATTTGGCACCAACAGCTACATTAAAAACCCCTATACGTACTCTATATTCTGATACTTGGCTTGACCATCAGCAGATTTGTTTTGAACAACCTGTATTGGCTTGACTAAATCCATTGGCTTGATGGGATTAGGAATTTGAGCTCACAAGAAGGTAAACAGGTCTATCTAATAGTATCTTTGTGTTAAAAATAACACAAATTGTTGTTGATCTTACCTAAGTACATGGCTCTGTCAGTCACCATGTATCTATTGTTGTTTATGCCTTGAATGCTGCCATCCCTCAGTACTCTGGGTCTGAAGAACTTCTACACAAAAATATACAGAGAAACAAGCTGTAATATGTCAAGTACAAATGTAATCATTGAAATTCACATTATAAAGTGTACTGACAGCCTCCAGTGAACAGTTGACCTGCTCCATACACAGGCTTCTGAGGGACCAGATGAAGTTGAAAGTGAGAGGGTGAGTATTTTCCCAACAGCTTATCAGCAGACGGACACGCACCTTCCTTAAGATCAGAGCCTCACGGATAAAGCCATCAATACGAGACCAGTACCTTGACAGAGATAGATAAGATACAAAATAAGTCACAGACAGTCAAAGTGTATTTACAAGGGGTGAAATATCAGGTAATGCAGCTTTAGTTAACATAATTAAAATACAGTACTAACCTGTTACTATTAGTGCCATATAATGGAAGATAATCAGTGATGGAGATGTATATAAAATGCCGGGCATCTGTTATGACTCTGCCAATGGCTTCCAAGTCACTGCTGCGGTCTTTAGGGATAAAAACATCTGGGGAGGTCTGTCAAAAGAAATTTAGCTTGATACTGATATTGATAGTAGATTTGTTCATCTTAAAGTCCTAGATATGCAGTAGGAAGTAGTTCTGTTGTGTTTTACACTGGCCTGAATTTTCTTCCACAACTGTGAGAGCATATGCGTGTTTGTATTACCATCAGTCAAGTGAAGATGGACAGTGCAGTCAAACAAACAGCATGCTCCTGCAGATATCTAGACTACACTATCACTCATCCCTGGACGAACAGTGACAGCCAAAGACACAATATGTTTGAAAAATGTCCTTTTCCTCAAAGTGGTTCACAACTTTACAAAAAACTGGAGCGAGTGTGTGTGCTGCAGACAGTTACTTATTTTCCTTAAAAACTGCCATTAAGACAGTATATAGGCTATATATAGTATTCATTTTGACATTTCACTTCTGGGATCACCAGAGCAAATCATCTGCCTCCTCATTTGCAGTGGTGTTCTTTTTGATTTGGCATAGGTTTTACACTAATTTCTCTGTTTTTCCAGGCTTGGGACTGGCATAAGGACTTCCCTGACTTGTAACCTCTTGTGGCTTTTATGTATCTGATGTAAAATACCTATATTGTTTAGCTAAAAGTGGCTTTTTTAAACATATTTTTACCATCCACCAGTACCCACAATTGTCATTTTTAAATTAAAAATGGTCTTTTTTTGTTTATAATTCTGGTTCCATTAAAGCCATTGTCTGTACATAATAACACACAATTCAAATTCACTTTCTTTCACTGCTTTTTTATCTATCAATTTATTTTGTAATATTAAGCCACCTTGAAAAACTACAATCCAATCAAATGAACAATTTATGTCAATTAAAATGACCTTGAAAATTGCCTGCCAAAATCAAATCTAATTTACTTTGTTTCATTCTTACTCTTAACGTGATAACTGCTATGTAATTGTTATGCGCAGAGTATCATTTCTGTCACTTACAGACACATATGCCTGAGCCTTAGTGCTGTTCAGAGTCAAGTCTAGCGGCTGGTCTCTGTTGAAAAGGGCAAAGAGACGCTTGGACCAGAAGGCAGGGATGAAGTCTTTGTACTGAAGTCCCCAGTAAAGGCTGAACACTTTGTGCAAGTCCAAGGCTAGACAGCTGCAGTTGTACACCACAATGCCAAGCTCTTTTCTCTAGAAACAAAAACACAGCAAGGTCACCAATATAGCTTAAAGGTGTAGTCTGTAAGTTTCCTCTCTATACGGCAACATCAGATCAGACTTTGTGGGTTACCAAACTACCAATAGCAGTTGACGACAGACGACATAGGCCCAGATATTCAATTTATTTCTTATTTTTTATGATATTTTTTGGTAATTTTCTCATTTTAAGAAACCTGCGAACTACACTTTTAAGCAACAGAAAAACAGCCATCTATTCCAAGAAACTGGGATTTTTTTTCTCCATCATCACAGCAACAGCAGGGAGACAGAGCGAGCCAAATGTACAAAGGATCTTCCTCCTTTAACATCTCTATTCATTTTGTTTCAAAGAGGTGCTTCTCGGTGTGTTGAGAAAAATCTTTTTTGACTCCACTTCATCTGTTAAAAAATGTCACATCAAAGCAGTCTGACTTAATCCAATCAATGCCTGGAATTCATTTGTGTGAATAGATGTACAACACTATTATATTGAGTGTTTTTTTTTATAAATTCACATATGCCCGGGTCACTTATAGTCCAACCACATTTGAAGACTTGGTCATTACACTTCCAAGCTTTCCCAGTACAGATTTGTTGCCGTGCCTCAAGTTAATTCTCCTGTTCTTTAATGCATTTTTGACTAATCTTTAGCTATGGGACATGTTTTTTCATTTAAAGTATTCTTTATTTTATCTCTATTCACATGCATCAAAACGCAATACATTAGATTATACATCCTTGTATTTATTAAAATATATACCCTCAATATACCCAATTCTTTTTCCATTATTTTTCACATAATTATAAAACAAGGAGGTATAAGATTTCTGCATTCTGTCACAAAAACATTTGATAGAGTTGTTAAATAGAGTCGCTACATCTAGCTGTTTGGAAGCATGTCCAGTGCGTGTGTGTTGTGGAGAACATGTGATACCGTGGCCAGTGATCTCCAGTCCATGGTGGCGCTGCCGATGTAGAAGTGCTTCTTGTCGATGACCCAGAAAGAGGAGTGAAGGTTGCCTTTGGTGAGTGTTGTCGTGTTCAAATAGTGTACTTCAGCATCTATAAATGTATAATTAATTATCTTCCACCAACATTGCATCAGTAATATCGAGAGAGGATATATATGAAGATTGGACAGCTTGAAGAAGACACATGAGACAGTAGGAGTCTAAATACAGAGCACTTACGATGTCTGCCCAGTGTTATCAGCTCATTTGAGTCAATCATCCCACTGGAGATCCTCAGCTGGACTCCTCTGGCTTTCAGTCCTTGAAGCCTGGACAGTAGAGCTCTTCCCTGCACAACAAAAAATGTCAAACATATGGTGTAAAAGTTCTAGACAAAGCACAGTTTTGTGCTGAATCCACACTTGTTATAATATTGTAGGGCCTGCAACCTATAGGAACCAATTTGTGAAGAAGTATCTGACACTGGCTTTGTTCTGTAAGTTTGAGGTGGAGAAAAGTTAGTGAGGCCGACTGCAAAACTTTGGACAGCCATTTAAACTAAAAGTGCTGACAGAAAGTACTGAGAAAGTAGCCTCTCTACTTCACTAATGATAAGCTATGTCTCAATTACTGCAACCTTTAAGAGGACATGACTATTCTAACAGTTCAACAGCCGCCTGCACTCTCTGTATTAAAGGTCCATTCTCTCCACACTGATGATGTCCTGTTTGGCAGCTGTGCAGAAACAGCTCCGGCCCACAGGCAACTGAAGAAGCTATTACTTTTCGATTAGCGGCCCCGGGCTTTCATTAGGCCTGACATCTACTGTTTAAATGCACTTCATTGTGTGTATTTGCGTGCATGTGTGCTGACACACCTGCAGGCAACATCTGTAATAACCCAGGCTTGTTCACATAAAAAATAAATGGTTGACCTTTCTAAAGCATAGTGATTTCCTACTTTGGTGGGTATGGCATTTTACATTTACAGAGTACATTTGCAAAACTGATATCTGGTTTTAAAAATGGGGTATTTTACATAGCCCCTAACTACATTGTATCTACCTCATTAAGTACAATGTAATAAAAGTGTAACAAAATGTAATAACATGTTAACTACATTGTACCTAACCTAAATCCTAACATTAACCATTCTGTATGTACAATGTAGTTACATGTTATTACAGTTTGTTACACAATGTGTTTAAAATTGACTGGTCTAGGGGATTCATTAACATAATTTATGCACTAAAATATATGTGACTTTTGAAAACAGCTCTGTGCAAAGAGAAAATTGGACGCCTTAGCTCAAAATTTTAAGTGGTACTAAAATGGCAAATGAACTCATTACACTTAAGGTACTGACAAAGATTGACTATTTTTAAAAGACCTTAATTGACCATTATTTGTATTTGTGTATTCTATCCCACAAAAACTGAACATTATTGGTCACTGCAAAATTTACCATATCTCAAGAAAATTTTCCAAATATTACCACAAAAATTACTTTTGTTAATTTGAAATTATTATTTTTTTTATTTGTTTGCCAAACGTGACCATGACACATTTTGTCTGAGACTGACTACCTATACACCTGCACACATTGCATTGACTACAATCTACTTTAGTCTGTTATGTTGAATGTCCCTTCTATATATATTAGGCGTCAAACAAGTACCAAACAAGAGCTTAAATGAGTGCGGGTAAGAAAAGAAACAAAAGTAATCCTGTTGTTACCTGTCTGGCAGCCGGCTGAAAGCTGGACTCATAATCAGAAGAGTTGAGGAGCCAGAGCGGGGACACAATCTCCACCACCCGAAGAGCCTGGTCTAGGAGACTGAACAGACCCTCCGAGAGCGGGAGGTGGGACGTACTGTTGTCCGAGAATGGGACGTCCTCTGGGATATTCTCTACCAGCACCGCTCTGGGGAAGACAAGTGGCAATTGAAATAAAGAACATATAACATTTTTACTTTTGGGTAAAATTTGTAAAAAAAATAAATAAATATCAAATAATAATAATAATAATTAAATAGTTATGGCATAGTGATATTATAGCATAAATGAAATTAGTGTGTAGAACCAGGTGATTTACAGGTTATATTGCATTTTAGAAGCATGTGACAAACTTGACATTTCCAGATCAGTATTCATGTTCCACAAAGTAAAAAAAAAAAAAATCAATATTTTATTTAACACATCAAATCACTCAAATCTGTTACAAACTCTCTGCTGACAAAGCTTAATATGCCCACTTTACAACATCAGTCCAAACCCTCACTGGACAGAGTGGAACACCTAATTAGCACGACTGTTAGCAAAACAGCTGTAACAGAAAAGTGCAGAATTACTCAAACGGGCATGAACAAAACAAAATTCAAAACAGAATAAGCATAATAGGGCCATTTTAAGTCACAAATCTCAGTAAACGGTGAGATGTTGCTGAAAATTATCCTGCATTTCACAAAGCAGTTATCTTCAAATTATCATGAGCCTGGGTGCCATTGAAACAACATTATACTGTCAGTGTCTTTGCCAAGGTTTATGACAACCACAACCCAGAGTGCACTTCATCCCTACCTCTCTGGATCATTAGCTTACTGTAATGAAAGAGAAGATTTCTATGCCTATGCACGCAGATAGATTTAATCAAGTCATTAAATCTCGTATAGACTGCCTCTGGTGTACAGAGGGGGAATAACTGAAAGCTGACATGCAAAAAATGACTGTAAAACATTGAGATAAAATTACAGCTAGTAAGGGAAAGTGGATTCATTTTATCTGCCTTCCTATAGATGTTACACACTGTGCTATCACATGATTCGTTTAATGGAATCATCAGCAGTCTCAAGCACAATACTTGCAGTGTATCGTGTGGAGTGTAATTACACCCTAAGTCTTCATGTCACGTTTGCACATACACAGAGGAAAGGTGAGCACTTAGGGATGATTCACTGTCTTCTTCATCACCAAGGCTGTTTTGCATTTTAATTTCCCCCCATGTTTTGTAAATACCAGCACTGTTGAGGTAGGTGGGTAAACATAATTCTACTGTAGCCACTGAATCTGCGAGTATAGTCCGGAAGCAATCTTAATTATTATATCGGTGAAACAAGAATTTCAGTGATCTTATGGAATCACGTCCATCCGCAGATCCTGTGTGAACGTGATAACTCAAAAAACGAATTGCCGGATCAGTTTCAACTTTAACACACCAGTGCATCTCATGAAGACGCCGAACTGGATTGATTTTGGTACTTCTACAATTAATATTAATTAAGGAATTAATTAATAAATTACTGTAATCACTCCAAAAGTCTTTGTTGAATCTTTTTCAACTCTGCTACACTGGATTGATTTTGGTACTTCTATGATTAATTATTAATTATCTAATTAATGCTGAAGCACTTTAATTGAGCCATTAATCCTGATGAACATAAACATAATCGCATGAATTTTGACACAGTGATCAGGGCTATTGTATATTTAATGTACATTAATTACAGAGATCAAATGAAAAATGCCTCTATAGCGCCCCCATGTTTTTGACCCCATATGACTCACATTGGCAGAGAGCAATGAAACTTGGTACAGTGATTCTCCACAGTGTACCCAACATAAAATATCATTATGACCCCACCCTACAA
>JAVQKC010065146.1:0-13869 GCA_036025475.1 Philypnodon macrostomus
GTAAAACTAAGCTGAACTGTGGTATATTCATATTCATTTAGACTACATGTGATTGCAGCACTAACCTGTATTTACATCAGAATTTATATTATAATAATCTGTGACTCTGAGACAGTGGATTGCATATGACATTTATATATATATGTTTATTTGATAGGGATAGGACAAAAAGTATTGTTACAATTTCACATGCAACCGATGCAATGTACATTTTATGTCTAGACAAATACCAAGGCTTGTTATTGACTTTATAACAACTAATGGAACATTTAAGCCTATTGCTAACTGCTAAAAATGCTAACAGTTCCACTTATTTGGCCATGTGTTCGGTCTGTTTCACACAGTTGTGAGGGTAACAGGAGGTGTGGGTTTGGATGGAGGAGGGACTGAGGGCCATTAGTACCCCACCGGGGAGGACTCGTGCATATTTAAGTGGGCTAGATTAAAGCCATATAGACTCACACCACAATTCAACCTTCTTCACTGACATGTCATTAACCCTTTCATTGACTAATGGCTGCTACAGGGCCACACATACAGCTAAATGTAACCATATCCTAATGCAGAGGTTACCAGTGTGTGCCTGTGATGCCACAGGACCAAAGTTATAGGGCTGGCATATGGGGTTCATGAGCAAAGGTCAAGTTGGGACACTTAGCTCAGGGGCAAGCTGTAGAGTTTATTATAAGTGGCTGAAATGGGCTTCAATAGTCAAAATGCAACAAAGAATGGACAATGAATTTAGTCATCCACATAATCACACATCAGAATAAAGATGGTGAAGGTGAAAAATACCTCAGAGGGCCTCACATGATCTGCAGTCTCTGACACCATGATGACAAAACATGAAGCAGGTGGGCTCTAGCAGCAGAGGACATTCAGTGCCACTTCATTAGTCCTACCTAATAAATTACTAGTGAGTGTAAAAGCCAACTCACACAGACACATTCTTTCTTCTTTGACTGCTTTAGCGTCTGCTTGCTCTCCCGCTGGTGGGATAAATCTGTGTTTCTTCTACAAAATATGTTCTAATTCCCATCTATTCTCTCTAAATTCTCCTAAGGCAGGGATTCATTAGACCGGCACAGCAGGACAGGCAGGAGGCACAGATGAGCTTTAGCACTTACAGACTGTTGTGGACAGGATGCAGCTCAAACGACTGTCACACTGTCAACATGTCTATATCAAAGAGTCTGGCTGCTTTCAGAGTGGCCACATGTCACAAGCAGCCACTTCTAAATGCCAATGTGTGGGGAATATATAGGAATCTTGTATTTCTTAATAGTTCATCTTTGTTAGTTGATGAATAGTTTTATATTCCCACAGTTTAGACATTAATACAACTCCATATAGACCCTTTAAAATGTGAGGCAAGAGTGAGGGATAGAATAAATCTGAGCATACAATGAAAACACTATTGTGGTCATCAACATTTCTGTAAGGACCTGTCCAGTAAATCCTAAAAATCAAGAATTTTACTGTTACTATTGTGTAAATTAAATAAACATACATTGTGAGGTACTTTCACTAATGTTTCCTAAGCAGGCTCTGACATTACAAGTAACAGAGTGGTTTTGTGGCTAATGCTAATCTATCCATTGAAAATGTATTATGGTCTTGCCTCCAGTTGCGTCTATTCTGGAATTTAGAATTTTATGATTATAAACTTTGAATTTATTAGGTTTATTAGGGTATTTAACTGCTCAAATAGCTAATCAGTCCATACATCAAGCCTGTGGATTTAGCCATGTACATATATTCAAAGCAAATATGCTGAAGTTCAAACCAATCATCAGAATGAGAATAGGGGTAGGTATTTTAGAAATGAGAGATCTAGAAGGATTTTCACATACAACCATGTCTAGGGCCATATATGCCAAAGTAAATTATAGGCCTATGTGGTTGTATGTAGAGGGGAGAGTGTGAGAGTGTGAGAGAGCTCTGTTTCATGTACAATACAGTTTCACTCACTCTCAAGTCTAGCCCTAATCTTGTCATAATTGCCTGGTGAGCCTCCTGCTAACCCCCTACTTATAGTTCCATCTTCCACCTGACCTTGCTTCTACCAGTTCACCTCCAAAACAAGAGAGCTATTCACTGTTGAAGTAGGCATTTGCTTTCCATTCACTGAGAAGAGTATGGTGGTCCCTATACCCCCTTCCTAGTCCGCATAAATTAATTGGAATTGTGTAAGTAAATGTGCTATAAATACAAACTGTGTAAAAAATATATCTCTATATAATGTCTCTAGGTCTGTTGTAATAGTGGTTCCCTTGTTTATACAGAAAGCGTACACTCTAAATTGAGTGTGTCTAGCCAATACTTCAAAACAATAGATAGCCTTTGCTTCTTAAAATTCAGTTAGCATCAGAATATCATGACTATTATGTGGAGTAAATATTTGGAGGATTTCAGTCTTGCACCAATATCTTGTGCAAACAGAAGCAGTTTAAAAGAGCAGCCAGATCTGTGGGTGATCCAGCATCACTGATGGGGACACATCAGAGCCTCTGGAGACAGGACAGGAGGCCAAGACCAGTGACCCAGCCCGTCACAGTCCAGAGATATGACCCCTCTCAGCACCTGTAGGAGCCAGCAGCAAAATGTCAGCCGAAACATGCCCAAATAAATATAGGTGGTGGCATTTATTAAGTGTTGTAAAATGTGTTGGACAAATGCATTTTATAAAGATCACAAAGGAAAATACTTTATATAGTATCTCACAGACTGGCCATCAGTGCTCAAACTGTGGAGGTCATAATGCCTTCTATATCATCATCAAACTTTATTTTCAGACACACGCATAAACACAACACAAAAAACAAAAAAAAAAAAAAAACAGACATATCAACAACAAAACACAATAAAAATGTCCATCCATTGCCAGATAAGCTAAAGCACCAGCAATCAAATGAACTAGTATCCCTGTCATCTGATGTCATTTTTCCCACCAACAAACGATTAATGCTAAAAAAAATGTGTCAATGTTTAAAAAATCCAATGTATATCATACCATAGCCATACTTCTGAATTGTATCTACTTTAAGGTTGTTCAGATTATCTTCTGTAGACCTTGGTTGTAAGGAGTGGCATTACTATTATCTTTCTATAGTTTCAAACATGCTAACTGGATATTTTCTTATTGGGGGACCAACTAAATTGATTTTGTTAGTTATGTGCTAAAATCCCCAATATATTATAAATGCCATTTGATGCTTGGTTTAAACTTCAGCAACTCACCCTAGCCAATCTGATTTCCCTTTGTTGCTGATGTTCCAGAACCATCAATCCAGCGGTTGGTCCAGGACCATCTTCTCAATGAACCTTCACCCTATAGCACCCTAACCATGGCCCTAGCCCTAACCATAACCAGTTGATATTCTGGCCCTAACCCTTAACCAGACACAGGGACCAATATAATACCCTAACCATGACCCTGGCTCTAACCTTAACAGTTAAAATCCTGCCAAAACCAACAAATTCAATGGCGCTGGAACATCAGCAACACAGGGAAATCAGATTAACCAGTCATCCTCATATCAGTTTGCCAAAATACACTGTGAGTTGCTGTCATTCCTCCTATGTCCTCAATTTTGTAGGCACAAGAACATAATATAAGCTGACACTAGTGGATGCTGTATGTTGTTGGATCATGCTCAGAATTCAGACATTGCACACTGTTGCGTAGTTACCACTCAAGTCACACAGTGCTCTTCAGCATCTACAGTGCGTGAATATTCAAAAACACTATACAGAATCCGTGATTGCATCTACGCAAAACACACAATGTAAAGTCTAATTTCTGGCATATCATGTTTTAATTTTTGTCTAAATCTGTAAACTACAGTACAAGCAGCACCAGCCTGAGACGCTCGAGGAAAGAAGATAATTGGAAGAAGAGATGCGACTTTTTGCCGACTGTGGTTATAGATTCAAATGTAAACACTGACCGATCCAATCTTCTTATAGGAACAACAGAGTGGGAAAGAGAGAGGAAGAGATAAACAAAAGTCAATCAGAAATCCTGCCTAGAGAATGTGTGATATCTAGCCAAGCAGACAAACATATGCAAATAGAGCCACACTAACCCTTTCCCATGGCCAGGTAAGGACTTGGTGCTTCGGGACAGTGTGGCTCCAAAGAGATTATGAGGTACATGGGTGGCAAAGATCCCATCACACCCTTAGGCGTCCAAGCTAAAGTCAGTCAAGTCACTAACTTCTATGTAAGGCCCACGGGAGCGCAGGCAGAATTACATTTGCCACATTCGATCTCAGAGCAGGGCCGAGAGATGCATGCTTTTCATGGAAATAATGTTGATATGGGAAAACAATGAAATAGAGGAGGTTATGCTTTCTCTCCTCCAGCCTCATCAAAATTCTTCTCCCATTGGACCCAGGCATTTTCAGAGATGCTACCTTTAAGTGGTATCCTTGTTTTCTGGTGACCGAGGTAACATTCCTCAAAACTCAAAAGCCGCTGGGATACAGGCCACTCACTTCAGTACAAAGGCAAAAAGTGAAATGCCATTTTATATTCATGTTATTGAACATGGTGCAACTGCAAAACAAAGGAAACCACTGCAGGCTTTTAGGGCACTATTTTCAGACAAAAGTTAGAGCAATGTTCTGGGTCAAACATGAAACAGTGTCTCAACAAACAACAAACAAAGATGGTGTTGCAGATGGATTCACAATCATTTCAAGTGTGTGCTATCGTGATAAGGCTACTTTCATTGTAGGGAACAATCAGCAAATTGTTTTAGTCTAATCTAGCTGACAAAATGATTTATCCAGGTTCAGCCTTAATATTCACCAAATTGACCTTTCACAAAACCCTGCTCCCAAACAGTCATTGTCCAATCACATGTCATTAGCAACCTTTACCAGGTAAGCTAGGTCCAACAAGCTGCTAAATGTTGAAACGATGTGCCTATGGATTATCAGTTTGTCTGGGGGTGTTGTGTTCTTTACCTTTCCCAAAGCCGAAAACACAACTGGAGAGGTGCCTCCAATGGATTAAACAGTGTGGACAGCTGAATGTCCCAAAAATACACAAGCATGCATACGTCTGCTCAAGGTAAGGCTATGCTAACGCCAGACTGATAACTAATGTGTTGTCATGCTGTCGAGGCGAGAACATCCACAAAACTGGATATCAAAGTTATGGTTACTATTAGCCCTAACCCTCTAAGTTTAGCAAGCCCGTTAGCTAACTGTAGTTAACGTCTACATTAGCTGTTGGGAGCCCTCTAACATTATGTTTTGTCAGTTCACAGATAAGTTCAACATAGCCTCCCAACAAGCAACTTGAAGTTATTTTATTATGGCTCCAAAAAGAGCCACTAACCCGCACCAGTATACAGTACGTCAATAAGTAACAAAGGGGGTGGGTCATTTAAATCCAGAGACTTTTATTTCTGCACAAATTGACATGCATACTTTTTGTTGATGTTACATAAATATCGTCATTTGAATCCTTACCACAATACTCAACATAGTTATTGCATGTCATTGTTGTAATATAGTGCATTCTGCCCCAGTCTAAATCCCGATCTACCAGCCTGTGTTTTACCCAATAGTAGTTCAGCAACCCAGTGTGAACTAACCAATCCAGTAGAAAGTCCAATATGCCCTTTAAACCTAAACCTTTAATTACATTCCTGTTGTGTGAGGGTGCAAGTGAAATAAGCACACTCTCTCCATCTGCCACCTGGTCACAACTCATGGGTCAGTGGACCTGCTCCAGGCCAGAATATGTGGGATTACTGCCGGGATTAGGGGCCCTGGGTCACCATCAATGTCACTTTATTGAACACAAGGTCCGGAATTGGGGTGTTGTGTGTCTGTAAGTCTTCATGTATGAGTGAATGAATGAACACATTGAGCAATGACAGAAAGACAGACAGATGGACACAGACTGTGAGACAGACACTTCCCTGAACCCATACAGAGATCATTAACTGGCACTGTGATCCACAACGGCAGCCATTACTGTTGAAACCGTGATCCCCCCCAACACGGACATGCCATAGCGTCAATAACACAGAATAACCCGTTTCACTGGTCATTATGGAGAAGCCAACGGGTCAGTGACTTTTGGGAGGAGAGAGAGAGAGTGAGGGCCGTCGGAGGAACACAGGCAGCAGACATATTGTGTGAGTGTAATTACTGAACTGTGTCCATTCAATCATGCACCGCTCACATGGTACAATACAGCATGTGTGTATCATGTGGGTGGCTTTGTATCTGGGAACTGTATGTGTCCAGCATTGTGTGTTGGTTTTCTCTGGTTCTAATTCAATTCCATCCAAATCTGTCTGCATATTTAAACTGGTTCTGAATGTCCTCTTGTAAAATGGCCCGGGAAATTATTACCTGGTGATTCCCCAGCCTGGATCTGCATTGCATCTGCAGTAGTTAAGCAATCTGTAAATGAAAGAAAATGAATAATAGTCAAATTTGATATTAATCACGCAAATGACCTTGCATAGAAGAACAGCTAGTAGCTATAATAAAAAAAAATATTGACTTTGAAGCCCATATGGTGTATATTTTGTGTCTTTATAAAGCTATCTTTAGCTCATATCAATAACTGTGTAACGGCTGTGTATTTAAGGGGCTTCCCCAGACACTGCCTCTGTCCATTTGACGAGATTTGCAGAAATAGGCACAATAAGGCATGTTGTGGCTGCAGCTGATTGAGCAGAAGATGGCTATTAGCAAATGGGCTGTGAAATAGTCTCTGACCCGACAACACAATCACTTGATACTTTGCAGACTCTTGTAAAATAAAATAGCGTATATTTTGGGATGCGCCGGTGTAAATGTGCGGGAGCAGGGCTCAGCTGATAGTGAAAATTAAAGCTTCTGCTCTCATAGCAGCTTGAAGGCGAGCTCAGGGACAGGCACGCACATCACCAGGAGAATTGTGCGCCATTGAAATGAGTGTGCTAAAATTCAAAAGCTGGCTAATAGCATTACATGGTTTACGGCTACAATGAAAGAAGGAGAAAACTACGAAAGCCAGAGAAAAACAATCATCTCATGAGACGCGAGCTAGTCTCGCAAACAAGCTTTGTGTGTGAAGATTTGAGCAAATAAAGGATGCAGGGCAGGTGCCAATGCCGCTTTGCATCCATTTACTGGCTGTTTCGTATAAGCTTTTCAATACATTTTACAGTGATTTTACTCATAATAAACAAATTGAAATGAGCGTCTACTGCCTTCAGACAAAAACATTCAGCACCAAGTCTATGTGGCGTTTATGTGCTTCATCTTGCCTTGTAAAATATCCTTTGGGAGTGTTTGATAGCGTTGTACGTGTTCATTTACATTATTAACTGTGACACTTAGAGCGTGCATAAAGAAGTCTGCACAAATCCCCCACCATCCGTATATTACAATTTAAAAGGTGTAAGAATATCAATTACAAATAATGTAGTCGGAAATGTCATGAGAGAGCCATATTTTTGCCATGATAAAATATATTTAATAAAAGCCTTTCCCAAAACCCACTGAAAATGTGTAATTGTTCATGCTTTATTAAAATCCATCATGTGCCTCAGTAGCTAATACTAATGTAACTAGTCAATTTCACACGTACAATAACTTCTCATACCTTCATAATCTCGAGAAATTTTACACATTTCCCTGTGATATTAAACATACAATTAATTTATTTGCCTAGAAATGCTAATATCTTTTGTATAATTTATGACATACACTCACCAGCCACAAAATTAGGTAGAACTGGTACCCAAGGTTGTTCTGCTAAATGTTTTCAATGAATTTATTAATTTTCGCTTCATTTATTCATTTTTCGATTCATTTATTAATTTTCGCTCCATTGAAATGCCACTCACTGGATATTCTATTTTTTCAAAGCATTTAATGTAAACTCGAGACATAGCTGTAAATGACAATAGGTTCACTTGGCTCCTACAACTACATTATGCTCAAAGTCACTTCATTCTGGTGATTCGTTTGAACTTCAGCAGTTCTTCCGTTGAACATACAGTATGTGATTATCTATTTGAGCTCAATAGCAGCTAAATCATCTAACTAATACAGTGGCCGGCGAGCATAGATCTTTTATTAGATCTTTTATTAGATGCTTCATATTTTGGAATGTATGAATTTACAACAAGCACGGACAGACAGACCGAGGGAGAGACCTAATGGAATAAGAGGCTAGACCTTATTGGATGAAAAGACAAGATAACAAATAATTGACAAATGATTTCTCCTTTGCATGCATGTAATTGAATTGTTTCTGGATGCTGGTCGGCTTTAGTTCCATCTTGTCTAATGAGAGACACACAAAGCGATTAGCACTGGTTTCTATACAACCCCATGGAGCATCATTTTACACAGGCTTCTTGTAATTGCTCACGTTTAGCTAAATTGATCTGAAACACTTGCTCAGATCGTTATTGGATCGTCTGTATTGTATGAACCTTATACACTCACTGTCCACTTTATTTGGTAGACCTTGACCTTGGCACACGGGGTTGTTGGCTGTTGTAGCCCACCTGCTTGATGTTTTTTCATCTTGTGAGTTCAGTGATGGTCTTCTGCAGACCTTGATGTGACAAATGGACAAATGTCATTTTATATTAGCCTCAAAGAAGGTTATAGTTTGGCTCAGTTGATAGAGCATGCGGCCCAAATAAAGAGCTGATTAAAAAGCTGGCCGTGGGTTCAAATCCAGATTTCACAATTTGCCAGATGTCATTCTCCACTTTTCACTGTTGCCTCACTGCCCTATACAAAAACATGAATGGGCAAAAAAGATTTTTTTAAATATACTTGTTTTGTTCAAAGCATTCTCTATAAAGTCTAGACATGGTTGTATGAAATTGTGAAATGCCAAAAGAACAGTTTACCTAGCCCTAACAACCACACCATGTTCAAATTCCATCTAGTTAATCAAACAGTTGCCCACAGCCAGCTTTATCCAACCTCATATTGATCATATTTATCAGCAAGATCCCATAAAGCCAATTGTGATTACACACAAAGAAGCAGCATTATGAATGTATCCCAACATTGATATATTCATTGACTTAGTCCGTTTCTGGTACATGCTGTAATTATGTCTTCTTAGTAAAGTGGTCTGGGGTAATCTCGGGACGGTTAAAAGCCTAAACACCCACCACTGTGGGACTTAATTGGGACTGTGCCATTTATATGATTAACAACCAACCAATGTCTACCACCTAAAAAGCACTCTCTACTCTTGGCAATTAATTTAGTCTAGATGGCACTCCGGACTCTAATGAAAAGAAAATGTGTTGATACAATAGCCTTGTTAATTTCCACAGATCATATTTGCTGTGATCCTTTCTGCTCATTATCAATCTATTTCATTGCTCTCTGGCCCTGGGGCACGGAGGCAATGTACTGTTTTATGGTGATGTGTGCTTATTTTCAATTCAGTTGATGGACAAAAGAATGATTTGGGGGCTGCCATTATAGGCGCGCAAAGCAATGGAGACACAGAAATTAAAGCAATGAGGAAAATTGGAAAATGTAAATGAGTGTCTTGACGAATAATGTGGGGTAGTGGTAAGAAATATACCCTCAAGAACAGGGGTCACATGACGATGATGCATTTCGAGGCATCTTCTGAACACTTTGCATTTTGTAAAACTGATTAAATTAGCCAAATCCTTTTTATATTTGAAAGCTGTTTAACTTGCTGCGTGGCTTCATACATGCCTGAAACATTTGCACAGTACGGCACTATCTCATTTTGTGAAGTAAACTGAGAAAAAATGGCACCAGTTTCAAAAGCCTTTTAAATACCAACATTCATTACCCCGATAGTGTTTTTCCTTGTTTTTTATAATTACAACAAATGCTAGACTCAGCAACTGAGCTGAAAACCAATAAAAGAGGTCCAAGAGTAAAAAGCCTTAATGTAGCAACAGAATAACCCTGTTTCTGAAAGCTCAAATTACTGCTACAAGCCCGGACTAAATGAGCCCATTTTCGCTGAACACAGTTATTACCAGGAATCTATCAGACAACTAAGACATATTAAAACAGTTACAAACACATAGAGAAGAGAGGGATGGGGCAGCAGCTAATACAATATACACTTATCCAGCCAAAGGATCACACATGCTTGTATAGAGCAGCAATAAGAACCCAGATATTAATGTTATAGTCCTGGAGAGTGGCAATGTGAACAGCACACAACAACACAGGGCCCTAATCGTAATGACACACCGGTACAATAATGAGAATAATACATTTGATGAATGGTTCACAGTCACAGTGGTTGG
Organism: Philypnodon macrostomus; assembly: GCA_036025475.1. Taxonomy (NCBI): domain Eukaryota; kingdom Metazoa; phylum Chordata; class Actinopteri; order Gobiiformes; family Eleotridae; genus Philypnodon; species Philypnodon macrostomus. Next base: position 10,292 of record JAVQKC010065146.1, read on the forward strand.
CTTGATTTGTAATTAAAGATTAATGGACCCATAGAGAAATGTAATCTGCCATCGGTGTGGTTGAGATGCATGCATTATGGTGATATATATATAAAAGACAATAGAAGACTCTTTCCACAGAGCTGTTTAAGATAGAACTATAGTGAACTTTAAAAAGAAGTCGTACAAACAATGGTCAGAGTTTAATTAGTTGTAATGGGATGAGATATATTTAGTTATTTATATTATTACTGTATTTTGTTTATCACTGTCTTAGTTTGAGCTATTTCAATGAAGTCCATTGCTGTCATCGTGATATAATATATATAATGCTGCTTGAGTACTTAAACACAAATGTATGAATGAACTTTAAAGTCATGCTAAACAGCAGTAGGTTTCAAATCAGTCATAATGAGTCATAATTTTTGTTGTATGTTATCTCCATCCAGAGGTAGATTGACCATTATTCTGCAATATATCTGCTTTTACATTGAAACTAGCTTTTAAAACCAGTGGTTAGTAGACAGCAATGTATGTGGTCCATCCCTTTACAATAACACCCAAACTCTAAGAATAGTCCCACAGCCCTGACCTTGTCCAGTGAGAAGAAGGAGGCTGAGCGGCTGCTTATAAGCCTGTCCACGTCTGTCCGCTCGGGCGTCTTTGCATGTTTTACCATTTGTCCTGAGATGCAAAGCTATGTGAAGGAAAATCAACTTCAATCAGTCACGCTTTTCCTGCCAGCCGAGAGGAGAGTCTACAGGCCTCAGTGTTGTTCTGCCTCGTGATTGGACATTAAAGGGCCCAGCTGTCACCTTTCTATCAAAGCTGCACAAGTGGTCTACACACACACAGCTTATCACCTTTCAAGAGGAACGCCGGCAAATTGGATTTTTTATTATCACAAATGAAGTGATTTTTAGGCCTCTTGTACTCTTTAATATACAATTTCCCGAAGCCCCAATTGATATATTTGTGCATGTAAATATACACAATACAACCCATCTTTTTGACTTGTGAGTGAAGCGTGAATTTTTGGAGATGGAATTTGCATGTGCACCAGCCATAGGTAATTTTACATCATATTTGTCTGGACTATAGGTGAGACCTTGCTGCTGACAGAAGTCCAATTAGATTCTTCCTTATCTTTGTCTCCTCTGAACCCACACACAGCGTCAACAATCATCAGGACTTAATGAATTCACCCACGTTACATTCTCCCAGCTTTAATGACCTGATAGCGCGGGCCCCTCTGCAGAAACCAGAGAGAGGTGAGACAGTAGCACTTAAAAAAGCAATTACAAAGAGTGTACACGTCCTCATTTCCCATATCACATCCCAGTCCTTTTCACTCTATGGACAAATAGAATTAATTAAAAAGAACATCTACAATAGTACCATGTAGTATAGGTAAGGACTGATGGTAAGATGTGATGTACACTCCCACTGCATTTTCAAAATAATATATATATATATAATAAAAAAAAGTCAATTAATATTCTAATCTTTAGGGATTTTTAATGTTCAAAAGATACACCTACAATAAATTCATTAATATTAGGTCCATTCCTTTTAGTTCGCCTATCTGGATGAATGCAGCATGGAAAAACTAGCTGAAGGACAATTTTATTTATTTATTTTATCATTGAATATTGCAACCCAAAATATGAACATACCTTGATTTATAAATGTCAGAGTTTAAATGTAATGAATGAAATTTTTTGAGCAAAATGTGGCATTCAACCATTAATTTATTTCTTTTCAACTTTGTTAATTAGAATCAAAATAAGTGGATATACTTCCCAAACAGAAATTCAGATGGAAATCTGGGACTAATAGTGGCTCCATACAGTCTTTCTGATGTAGAGCTGTTTAGATAAAAGAGCTGTGTACAAAATGTAATGTTATGAATATATGGACAAAGGATGTGCTAACATGTAAGGATGGTGACAATTCTCTCAATGCAGTAAAGTGGGTAACAATACATTTAAGGAAGATGTTTAAAGATAGTGAGGCTGAGCTGGAGGTAACACAAAGCAGTGAGCGAAGGAGCAGCTCATAATGGATTGATTATCACATTTCTTTGAGGCCTGTTCTTCCTGTCTCCTTCCAGATGAATGGTAATTGCCCCGCCGGCTTTAATCATGTGTTGAATTGGCAAAAAAACAGGACAAACCGCTTTTTCTGCGATTGAGAATCGATCGCTCTGGGAGTCGACCTATTGCTACGGCACATTCACACAAGCACACACTTTAGTCTCACACCGTGTCTCACTAAGAGACATGCAGACAGATACACGTGCACAGCATGTCAGAGCAAATGACAGGGGCACTAATTACATTGATGGTGAGGTGGTGGTGAGGTGGAGGTGAGGTGGAAGGGGGGCAGACTCAAGAGAAAAGTGGAGCTGGGAGAGTGGGGGCCATAGATTTCATGTTGGCCCCATGTCAGCACGGCAGGCTCAGACCAGGGATAATTGTATCATCAAGACGTGATTGCCTTCACTTCCTTTTTCCTTTATGGACAAAGCATGTGCACTGTTAGAATTTGTCTCCTGTTAAGGTTGAAAGCTGCAGTGTTACTGTCCTGAACATCCATTGGTCCTGCTCTTCCTTCTCAACCTCAGGGCACAAAAGAGCTCACACATGACAATATGAAGCCACAATTCAGGGATATCGAAGACAGTCAAAGTTTCCTCTGCTGAGGTGTACAGTAGTATTGTATTCTGGCAATCTGGCCTCACAAAGTCAATATGGTTTTATTAAGAGGGTTTTATTACCCACCTATACTGCAACCTTTAAAGGTCACTTTTTGCATGATTGAAGGCTTTTATTTATTTCTACCTTTTCATTATCCTTCAGGACTTTTTACAAGCACTTTGAGACTTTGAATCGCTGCACATCTTTGCTTCTATTTGATTAATAAAATAGAATTTAACAGTATATAACAGTACAAAAAAACGTACGAGTGAACGTATGAGGCCTGTGTATGAGGTTTGTGTATACATGTCCACCCTGGGTTCTCTGTGGGTACTCCAGGCTTCCTCTTTCACCATCCAAAGGTTTCAAATTTATTTGTATAGCCCTATATCACAGCCAATACAGCCAACAGCCAACCTGTTCTGTGCATTTCCTTTCATTAGGGTGTACTGAATGCATAGTAAACTAGGCCTGTGCTCTCGTCCTATCAGCGAAAAGGCCCCATACGTCTGCTACAACTGTCACCAACGGGCACCTTAATCAGACATTGTGTGATTTCTAAGGGTTTAATATTGTTAACGAGCAATTAAGAGGCCTCGCTCCCAAACCATGACAAACATGGGAAGGGTCTATTTGACTTTTTGCATTTGCCTGGATGTTTGTGAAGACATTCTTCTTTCAGTCTATAGGGGGCACTATAGAGGTACCTGCCAGACAATTAATTAATTAATTATGGTAATTAGGTATTTCAGGTTTGAGCCTAATCGGGCAAAGTGTGTGCAAGTTAGAGGCTGTCAAATATACCTGACCTCCCAAATTCAATTCAAAATGTCCGACTTCCTGTTTGTTGTAGGGTGGGGTCATAATAATATTTTATGTTGCGGACGCGGACAAACACCG
>JAVQKC010065171.1:0-10520 GCA_036025475.1 Philypnodon macrostomus
AGACACTCACGTTGTTATAACCTGCAGTAACCAGTTAACTCCACACAGACACTCACGTTGTTATAACCTGCAGTAACCAGTTAACTCCACACGGACACTCACTGGGCACATTTTGAAACCCCATGTGTCCATAATACAGATGATGTATATGATCATTGGAGCTGGTTTATGGGGTGGTTATGTCTTCATTTGTACTTAAACATACATTAAACAGAAATCTGGATGATTATTAATCAATCAGTCTTTATTTCAGACACAAAATGGTTCATTTAAACAGTATCATCAGTTTCATTCCCTCCTCGAGCTCTGAACATTATTTACTCAAACCATCAAGCTGTTGCTGAGAAGCACTAGTCAGTACTGGGTGTAAGCTAGCCTCCAAAGATCACCCTAACTCATGCTCCCGTTTGTTGTTTTTGAGATGGATTATGTGTTTATGATAGCATTCTCTTTGTTTAGCTTTGACCAATCATTTTTATGCTATTTGTGCTAATCACAGCCAACTTTGCTTCATTTCTACTCATCTTCATCACTCTAAACCTTCACGGTAACATAATCAGTCTCTTATGCAATTGTGTATCATTCCTTCAGCGTCTCCTGGATTTATATTACCTTGAAAATGTCTGATCAAAATGGAATGAGAAAGCGATTGTCAGCTTTGTGCATTGTCCGATTATAGACACGACTCATGCTGTGGCCTTGCTGAACGGACGACTGAAAGAGCCACATCTGAGTGAGTGAGGTGCCCCCCCCCGTGCTTGGGGCGGGTGTCCAGTGATGAGCCATGTACCCAACTTTACCGTTTCATGCCTTGAGGAGCTCTATTAGGGCAGCAACTAATGATTCATTTGCTAATCGATTAATCTGTCAACTATTTTTCAATAAATCAGTTAATAATCGGATTGCAAAAGGTTGGTCAATTGTTTGTTTTTTTGTTATAAGATTTGAAGCAGGTAAAGCTAAAACGATGCCACCTGAAGACTTCTGGATAGAGCGTATTTTCAGTCAAATAAGGTTTTTCATCTTAAATGCAAAATGTATACATTTCTTTGACTTAATCACAGCTCTGTGCGGGTTTTAAAATGTTTCTCTCTCAGAAAGTCTGTATACTCCTCTGATGTAAATATAGATATAACATCACTGGTTATATGATACCGTTTTGGTGTGGTCACTGGTGCAGGTGTTTAACATTGAGCCGTTGAGGAATCAGTAGATAAAAAATCTAGAAACAGGTGAATAACAGGCGTGTAAAATGTGTTTATTAAATCCTTACATTCGTATAAAGAGAAAACAAATGCAAAATACATAAGCCAACTGAGCTGTATATGAGATGTGGATTCTTATCTACTGTAGAAAGATAAACCTTCCTGTACTTACTGCTCAGAAAATGTTTGGTAACAATGGTCTTCCATATACAAAATAATCACGAAAAAGTCAAGAAGTTTCAAACTCAAGAATAATTTGAAGCAGCAACTAATGATTATTTTGCTAATCGATAATAGTCTAATAATCGGATAAAGAAAGGTGTGTGAATAGAGACTCTTTACCATAATTGAACCTGCAAAAATAAAACTTCACCTGAGGATTTGTGGATGGAGCACATTTACAGAATGTAAAAGCATAAGCTCTATATTTTTTTAGTTTTCACTTTCTCTCAGTAAATTGCATGTATTTGTAGTCTGTATTACTAACTGAGTTAATTAGTAATTAATTAGACATTTATTTTAATAATTGATTAATCACAATTAATCTGATTAGTTGTTTAGCCCTACACCTAAGAATGTAATTGCTGTAATTTAACAAAATGAACATCATTTGAATGTGTTTTTTCATAGCCCTGGGTCGGCTGAGCATCGTGGCCTGGTGTGAAGTGGAGGCTGCATGGATCATGGATCAGATGTATCCTGGCTCATCCTCATTCTGTCTTCTCTCCAGAAACATGAGGAGGCCTGATTAGAGCACTTAAGTCTGCACTCGCTCTGACAGATGATATTTCACATCATGTCTGCAGTGCATCAAGCCTTCTTTGTTGAACATTGAACACCAAGTCAATCAAGAGCGTTACTCTGGTCAGATTGTCTGGACAGACACCAGCGCTGTGGCTATTAAGATGAGTGACTTTAAAACATAAGACTTACATAACCTTCAGCACTATAAAACACCAGTTATGTTATTTATTCCACATCTGTACTGGCCCTCGATACAATTTGATTTAATGAGTTCTCTCTGCACCACAGATTTCACTCATTATGAAGATGAGCTTAATGACATTTGTGTTGAACTTGGATCTTCATATAGAATGAATGAATGAATGTGGTTGTGTGATTGGTGTTCGGTGGTGGTCGGAGGGGCCGTAGGCGCAAACGGCAGCGGCAGTGGCAGCCATGCTTCCATCAGTGTGCCCCAGGGCAGCTGTGGCTACATAAGTAGCTTACCATCATCAGGTGTGACCGTGGAGTGAATGAATAATATGTAAAGCGTCTTTGAGTAGTTGTGAAAAGCGCTATATAAAATTGATGAATTATGAATTAAAATATCGGCATCGGTATCAGCCAACTGCGTCTCTACTTTTTATACTTTCAAATCTGTGCCTCACTAAAAACACCTGCAATACACGAAGTAAACACAGTTGTGAAAAAGGCACGATGTGATGTGCCCAGTGCTGCCGGAGGGGAGCTCTTCCATCAGTGTGTGTCCGAGGAGCAGCCGTTCTCTCGGGGCGAGGTCCAGCGGCTCCTGAGACAGATCCTGGAGGGAGTGGCCTTCCTGCATCAGAACAACCTTGTCCACCTTGACCTCAAGGTGAGCAGTCGTCTATGTACCGTAGTGTCAGTTCATTTCAACATTCTCCAGGGATTACATCTAACTACTAAAAAAGAGTTCACATTATTGTTAAAATATTGTAAATCTGATTACATACATCTGCACGAAACATCACAAAAAATCAATATTTTTCTTCATTTATTTCTACTTTGGCCTTTGAGTTTTAGTCCTTGTTTAGATATGATTTTGGAACAATTTTAACTAGTAAATACAAAATGCTTATTTGAACTTTCATCACAATTTTGCAAAACAACATCGCTCTATATATAATATTGGTTACTAAATAATAATACAATCTTTTTCTCATACAGTGCAACCTTTACATACTCCCCTAAATGGATCTGACCGAAGCAATTATATTCCACAGTCCATCCTAAAGCTCGTGTAATGTATTGTACAGTAGTGAGACGGTGACATGTGTTTCAGCCTCAGAACATCCTGCTGACCTCCGCTGCTCCTCTGGGGGACATTAAGATCGTGGACTTCGGCCTGTCTCGTGCGGTCAGCAGCCGACAAGAGCTCCGAGAAATCATGGGGACGCCTGAGTATGTGGGTAGGTTCCACTCAATTCTGACATCTGTGTTACTGGGAAACAGTATGGAAAGATTTCATATTGATTTTGTTACTGATGAGCACTAGCAAAGGTCAAGAAAGGAATGCTGGCCTCACCATGAACACAGCATGTGTTCATTTGATTCACGGCTTGGTTATAAACAGCTGGGAACTTCACAAGGGTAACTTTTGGCTATTGCAGAGATTCATAATTAATAATGTATACAGTAAAATGTAATTACATAAATGATTAGTAAAGGTATAACTGTATGATAATGGTTGTATGTTTGGTGGTGGCCACAGCTTGCTTCTGTCAGACTGTTATGAATATTATTACCTTTTCAGCTCCTGAGATCCTCAACTATGAACCCATCAGCACAGCAACAGACATGTGGTAAGTCTACTCAACTGTAGAGATGTGTTATAATGCTGAAGTCTGAATTAGATCCATGACTGTTGTGTGTTGAGTGCAGGAGCATTGGTGTCCTGGCGTACATCATGCTCACGGGCGCCTCTCCGTTTCTCGGTGAAGACAAGCAGGAGACCTTCCTTAACATCTCTCAACTGAACGTGAGCTACAGCGAAGAGGAGCTGGAGCCCGCAGCTGTGGCTTTCATTCAGACACTGCTCTGCAAACACCCACAGTCAGTCTTCTGATCACATCAAATATTTGTTTGTAGTTAGCACAGTATTCATCGATAATCAGTATAAAGTACAAGATTTGTGCAGGGATCATTCAAATGCATTGCCACGATTACTGGCTTTTGTGGAAGCAATGGGATGACCCACACTTTAAGGTGATATTTTGAAGTTCACCATAAAAGAGCCACATTTGCATCAACAGGTTATACAAAACACATACATTAAGTACAATGTAATACACTGTGTAACAAACTGTAATAACATGGAACTACTTTGTATCTACCTCATTAAGTACAATGTAATACACTGTGTAACAAACTGTAATAACTACATTGTAGCTAACCCCAACCCTGACCTTAATCATTCTGTAGTTACATGTTATTACAGTTTGTTACACAGTGTATTACATTGTACTTAATGAGGCAGATACAATGTAAACCTGTTTTGTATAACCTGTTGATGCAAATGTGGCTCTTTTATGGTGAACTTAAAATATCACCTTAAAGTGTGGGTCATCCCATTGCTTCCACAAAAGCCAGTAAAGAGTGACCCAATATAATATGATAAACACGTATGTAGCTCTCTGATTTCTTCAGAGATGTCATTAATAAAATATGAATGAATCATTCTGTAGTTACATGTTATTACAGTTTGTTACACAGTGTATTACATTGTACTTAATGCATGTATGCATGATGTAATTAATAAAATATGAATGAATAAGCAGTTTATTTAATTAACACAGAAGTTCTGTTGATTTACTTGGGGTTATAATTTTAACATTAATGAAAGTGAGTATAATTCTGTGGCATTGATTCATTGTATATAAGTCGTTATTATAAAGTGTGTTATGTTCCTTGTGTTATGTGTATTCATATATATTAGTATCGTCACTGGTCGCTTTACATTTGCATATATATCACTGTCATGTCTGTATTTTCCAGTGAGCGAGCCACAGCAAAGCAGTGTCTGGGCCACCCCTGGCTTCAATGGCCAAAGGACCCACACCCCCAAGCACAGGTCCCAATAGACCAACAGGAGGAGTCCAGTTCATCCAGCACTCCTGATCCGGCCCGGGAGGAGGAAGATGATGATGAAGAGAGGGGTCCGGTGAGGGAGGGGCTCCTGATGATGGCAGCCTACGCCTTGGGCCAGTGCCGCCAGACTTCTGCAGAGCACTCTGAAGAGAAGAGCTTCCATTTTCAAGAGCCTTTCAGGGCCCTGCAGGAGGTGCCTGGAGAATTCATATACTGACCCCTGATCTCTTAAAGCTGTAGTCTGGGGGGTTTCTAAAATAAGAGAATGTTAAAAATTAAAATAAAAAATGCATAAAATTGACTTTCTGACCCTGTTGTGTGATGTAAAGTAGTTTTACTGTAGTCTGTGGAGGCCAGGGGAGGGACTAAAGTAAAACTCAAATACTATTGGTCAAAAGGGTACCCTCAAGTCTGATTTGTTTATGTTGATTTTATTTTTAAAACCTTACAGACTACACCTTTAACACTGTGAGAAGCAGGCACCCTGTTTATCCCCTACCTGTGTTAAGTTTTTACAGTGTGGTATGTAAATAGTTTTTATAGCCCGCTCAGCTTTTGTTCTGAGTCTTTATGATCCTCACAAAATGTTAAGAATATTTGACTTTTGGATCAAATTACAGCTTTTTTACATTAATTTCACCTGGTTCTTGATAAATACCACACTTTCATGATATGATGTAATATCACTGTGGCATGAATGTTTTCCACAGGTTTCATACAAAAGGCAAATATTCGTATTTTTCTTAGTATTTATGATCCTCATCGGTTCTCATCGGTAAAATCCTTTGTCAGCATTTTTTAATTCTATTTCACTAATGTATAAATGAATAATTATTGTTTACTGAAATAAAACTCATAATCTTTGTAAAGAATAAATAAACACATTTGTAAGTTGATTAGTTTGTGGTCTTTGCGCGCCATCTTGTGGTAGGTTTCTGGCACTGCAGCCATTTTGATACAGTATGTAGGCTTACTCAGTTTCATTTTTTCTGATAAAACTGTATGATTAACTATTAGGACATTGACTACATGTATGTGTCTTTTCTGGGCTTATTCCTACTAAGAAATGACAAATGTAGTTAATTAGCAACCGGCACTCTGATTTGATTTGTTCTACGGGAGGGGCGTGCGTCACTTTGCGTCACAGCTCCATCCGCTTCTGTTCTGGACCGTCTCCTCCGCCTCATTATGGCCCATACAAGCCCCGCTCTCTCCGAGGACTGACGGGGGGAAAGAGCCGAGCTTTCAGCGGATATCCAGACGGAATGACTCCCACGTAGCAAACGGACAAAGGAGCGTTTATTCTCCGTGGTCTCGCTCTTGTTTATCGGCCCGAGACATGACGAGAGTACGGGCACACATCGCCGTCACAGTCTGGCTTTTTCTGGAGGTGAGTGGTTCCCCGTGGATGTATACTTGGCTACAATGCCCCCTTGATATATTTGGGGTATAATTTAGAAGTTTTTGAAATATTATATTATACTTTTGTTATAAAAGTCTGTCGTTGATCATTTTTTTTTACAATTGAAAATGCTGTTCTCATTCTTAAGTAATTAACTGTACATTATTGGCTTAATTCCAGAAACCAGAAGTTAAACAATAAAGCCTCTTTCCAGTAAAAATGCTCACTATCGGGCCAGCCAGTGTTTTGAGAGTGGTTACCTGTACGTCCGTGCGGTTCCTTTGTCTCTGCTCTGTCTCTGGGCCTGTAACACAAACAAACAAACATGGGCTTTGTGTCTACATTCACAAATGAAATAAACAATATGGCGTTTAATCTCAATAGCTTTAAAAATAGGCCCCATTTTCTTCCCACTGCTCCAAACTCATCTCTTTGCATATATTATTCATTTTGTGCATTATTATTTTATTTCCTTCACTTGACATAGGCGGACAGTCTTAGGGGAACTGTCCTTACACACTGGATAACTGACAAACTTAAGATGCATGGGAGAAGCTTTATAAGGCTCAATGCTCAACTCATCACAGTTACAGAGATATACAGTATTTTCATATTGAACTCAGTGGCACATTATGGAACATTATTCACTGATATAATATAACTAAAATATGAAATAACTCTTCTTCTTGGGCATAATTATTATATCTTCATTCGGTTTTGTGTTTATTAATAACGATCTAAATAATAATGGCTTAAAGCTGCACTACCTGATTTATTTTTTAAGATAATTATTGAGTTATGAGCACAGCATAAGAGAAGTCAAGAACAGTATTTTCATCTTGAACTCAGTGGCACATTATGGAACATTATTCACTGATATAATATACCAATGTGTCAAAATAACTCTTCTTCCTAGGCATAATTATTATATCTTCATTTGGTTTTGTGTTTATTAATAACAATATAAATAATAATGGCTTAAAGCTGCACTACCTGATTTATTTTTTAAGATAATTATTGAGTTATGCGCACAACATAAGAGAAGTCATCTTTGAGCTCACCTGCGGGCTGGGTTATAAGGGTTTTTGTTTCAGAGCGAGGGAAGGACCTGTTTAACCAATCACATGCGTCCACTGTGCAGGAGCGCTGTGATTGGTTGAAACATTTATCAAGAACTAGAATTTCTCAGGAATAATGCGAGGGGGCTGATTTCACCAAAAAACACAGCTTTATCACAACTATTTATTCAATTTATTTGAAAGAATAAAAGCCAGCTCCAACTCTCTGCCATGTGCCCGGTTTGTGTGAGACCGTGATAGAGGGAGAGTGTAACATTAAAAAATCAGGTCTATACGAGGAGCCTGTGTGTTTTCTTCGTGTTATTGTGGGTCCTCAGGCATTTCTTCCATGACTTGTAACTGATTGATTAAATCTAACTCAAACTCAAATTTAATATTGGTGAAAGTCTTGTTGCGTTATAATGAATGTAATATCTTTTGGGGGCATTTGAATACATTACGTTTTCTTTGCAGTGTGTTGAAGCCAAGAAGTACTGCTGGTACTTCGAGGGAGGCTACTCTATCTACTTCATGTGAGTATGGTTAAACAGTGATGTCTTATATTACGGTAAAACTCTATAGTATTTCTCATAAGCTGCACTTCACGTCACAGTTCCATTAGTTCTATGCATTGTGGAGAGCAGAGAGGCTTCACAGACAATAACAACATAATGGAAACATTAGCTAAGGATGAAGCTTAAGCTGTGGTCCGGAGGTTTTGTGAGATCAGAAAATGTGAATTTAAAAAAGCTTAGACTTAACCTCTGACCTTGTTCTATGATGTAATGTAGGCTGTCTGTAGTCTGACTATAGTTAAATTCAATTACTATTGGTCAAAGTGGTAACCCAGATAGTCTGATCTGATGTTGCTGTAGAGGCCAGGGGAGGGACTAAAGTAAAACACAGTCTGATCTGATGTTGCTGTAGAGGCCAGGGGGGAACTCAAGTAAAACACAGTCTGATTTGATGTTGCTGTAGAGGCCAGGGGAGGGACTAAAGTAAAACACAGTCTGATCTGATGTTGCTGTAGAGGCCAGGGGAGGGACTAAAGTAAAACACAGTCTGATTTGATGTTGCTGTACAGGCCAGGGGGGATTAAAGTAAAACACAGTCTGAATTGATGTTGCTGTAGAGGCCAGGGGGGGGCTAAAGTAAAACACAGTCTGATTTGATGTTGCTGTAGAGGCCAGGGGAGGGACTAAAGTAAAATAATAATAATGAAAGATTCTCTACCTTACATCATTGAACAGATACAACATTTATAAATAACACTTAACAACACTTTAGAAAACCTACAGACTTCACTACAGTCCTGGACAGGTTCACATCTGTAATAGACCTCAGTGAGATGACATGGACCAGTGTAAACAGGTTACACACAGTGTTGGATCCCAGCGAGAAGGATCCCAGCGAGAAGGATCCCAGCAAGAAGGATCCCAGCGAGAAGGATCCCTGCAAAAAGGATCCCAGCGAGAAGGATCCCAGCGAGAAGGATCCCATCGAGAAGGATCCCATCGAGAAGGATCCCAGCGAGAAGGATCCCAGCAAAAAGGATCCCAGTAAGGATCCCATCGAGAAGGATCCCAGCGAGAAGGATCCCAGCAAAAAGGATCCCAGTAAGGATCCCATCGAGAAGGATCCCAGCGAGAAGGCTCCTCTCTCGGCTGCCGTGTTACTGCAGGCGTCCGGCTGTGATCAATCACACTGCTCTGGAGGAAGTTGCTGGGCTTGCCTTTTAAAAGACTGCTTTTAAATAAGGCAGCAGAAAAGTGTATAGTATTATACCTGTGTGTATTTCATGTTTTACCAAAGTGCAAATAACATACATACACAACACAATAGGGCTGCACAATGAATCACAATGGCATTTTAATGGTCACATTTTGGAAATCGCAAAGGCAGCAATCTTCTAATATGATAATCTCTGCACATTCTATGTAGACCACATAATGTCACAATCTTCTATTAAAAATCAATTGAATTTTACTGTTGTATGTAATAAAATGAACACCCCCTGAGACCCACTGTTGTGTCCCGACCGAGCCTAGCCAAGATCTGCAGCCTGTTGTTTGTGTGTTGCAGATGCCGCTCATACGAAGATTGCTGTGGGACCCGCTGCTGTGTGCGGGCACTCTCCATTCAGAGACTATGGTACTTCTGGTAAGTTCAGGCTGTGATCGATAACAACACTCATGTACTCATGTGCAAAATGTAACTGTGAAAAAACACATTTCACAAATACTTCACAAAAAAAAGCCTATGTCAGAACATCTCACTTTGGATAGAAGGCAGATTTTCACTGGAGGATTTTTATTGGAAATGAGAAAATGTCAACAAAAGTGATATGGATTTAGAAGGTTTTGTATGTTGCCCCCTGCTGGCACCAGAATGTGTTTTTGTAATCCCTTTAGAGATGTGAATGTAGCCGGGGTTGTATGTATTCAATCAAGAAGAACAGTAACTGTGAAAGTGCCCATGTTCCCATTATTTGGTCAATATTATCGAGTTGTGTTTTGTGTGCAGGGTTCTGCTCATGATGGGGGTGCTGTTCTGCTGCGGGGCAGGCTTCTTCATTCGCAGGCGCATGTCTCCATCTTCTTTACAAGATGAGCCTGCCTTCAATGTGTCTTTCACCAGACATCCTGTCAACTCTCCTGGTACAAAACACTCTTTCATTTCAGGTGTATTCATATGCAGGTCAAAATATACAGGTGCACCAAAAATAGAGGTGTTTTACAGTTACTGGGGACACAAAATACCTTTACTTTTGAAAGATTACCTGTGCACTGACGAATCAATCAAAGCCTTGCTGATGGGTGTTCACATCTGAAAGGATTGGAGGAGTATGACGCAGTGTGGGGTATGAGCTTCGTGAATACAGTAGGTTCAGGTTCAGGTTCAGGTTTCTTTATTCGTACCCGTAGGTAAATTAGGTTTGCAGTACAAGTGAAGAAGGGACATCCCAGACAAACATACACTCTTACAAACAATACATTATAAATACAA
>JAVQKC010065200.1:0-10235 GCA_036025475.1 Philypnodon macrostomus
TTAACCTTTATTTAACCAGGTAAGCCAATTGAGAACCAATTCTCATTTACAATGGCGACCTGGCCAAAAGGCAGCATTAACAAGCAGCACATTAAACAAGTACATTCATACGAAACATAGAGTGCAAGTGTGTTGCTTCAAAACCAACCGACAACAACCTAAAACATGCACAACAGGCCAATCCTCCGGCTAGGTAAACTCTGACCATGGCTCAAGGACTGAAGATGGGTCCCCGGGCACTGCACTGTGGTTGCCCACTGCTCCTGACAGATAGCCCTAGCAGCATTGAAGAAGGGGTCAAATGCAGAGGACAAAATTCACAATGAAGCCTTAAACCATAACAAAGAACAAAATTCATCAAAGGTCTGAGGATTTTCATGATTTGAATTGTTTTATGATCGAAAATGTATGAAAAATGTCTTGGCCGATACCGATGCCAATATTTCAATTACCAATTTGCTCGATACCGATTCTGATACCAATATTGTATCATGTATCAATATCAATATGTTTCAGTCGGCTATCTTTCTCAAAACTAAGAAATCAACATATAAATAACTGCTTTAAATGTATTTATTAATTCATAAAGATTATTTTTATAACATTTTGTCACCATAAAGTTAGACGTCTGTATCTAACTCTACATATTAGAAGTTATCCTTTAAGAACAACAGATTAACATCACACATCTGTAGAGGCCGATACTGATATTAGTTAAAATTGTAAATATCTGATGGCTGATACCGATGTATATCTGTGCATCACTAGTTTCTAATGTGTTCCTAGAAGATTATATCACCTCTGTGTGAGTACATCTGCCTACAGCTGCTGGTTGTAAAGCCCTGACACAGCCTTGAGGTCGAAACCAGCCACAGCTCAAAGACCAGTGTCAGCAAGCCCCGCTGTAAAAACATGTCAACACCACTTAATAGACTCACATTAAACCAATTCATCAGACCATGTGACAACAGAGATCCACCAATCAGCATCAAGAAGAGGCCGGGGACGAGCCGGTGAGGGCCACAGTGAGAAATCAAGTGGACAGTCAAGACAACAAACTCTGTGTCGAGGCCAAAGAGAAAGGCATGATGGGAATTAAAGACAGCATTGTACACTGTATTGGCTGATGCATGTTGGGTAATGGTCTGACTGAGCAACAGCAGTGATCTCCACACCACATTTTTCTATGGTTCCACCTGTCCACCATTAATTATAGCGTATGGTCACATAATGGCCTCGAAGGGAAAGCTACCTGTTGCAGCAGCACAAACAAGAGACAACTTCGACTGGCTTTAGGACACTGAGTGGCCCACAGTCTCTTTATTCTCATTCATTGCCCTGAAGAGGCTGACACGGACAAATGCTTTTGAAACAGCCCGATCATGACTTGACTTGTAGATTAGCTGGAACGGCTGCCAACCACGAAACAAACATAAAGTCTAGTCCTGCACTTCACGGGCCACAATGGACTAGTGTAACACCGAGCCCCAGTCACAACCGGCTAATGAACTGTGTGGAGAAGAGCAGCCATATCGACTTACAGTATACTGTTACAGACGTGGATGAGAGAAGTTTGTGAACGAATGTCTCTTGGTTGAAATGGTAAACAGCATGGCACCTGAACATATGCCGGAATTAAACATATATGGTATAACTATTTTCTGACATCATGCGTCTGTGATCTTAAATGGTATAACACTTATTATCATGCATTTTAACCAGTTGTGGAGCCATTATGTTGTCCTTACATTTGACACTTGATAAAAATAAAGTCCATGTTGCGTTTAGAGTTCATTTTAAATTGGTGGACTTAAATTGGAGGTTTGTATCAAAAGCAACTGGATAACTAACATACTACATAGTATACTGAAATAGGACCTAAATCAAATATTGACATGAGCCACAAGACTTAGGTGGGACCAACTGAGATGTTATTCTTTCAGGTCCATGCAATGTAGTAAAGAGGAAGTTTGTGTGTGTGGCCGTATTTAATATTTGCATAAAGGTGTTAGATTTGAACAGAAACATGATGTGCAGGTTCCACAGGAGATTAATATTAGACACTACTAAGCAAAGCTGGCATTGGATTGGTTGCAGTCCAGGTACATCTTTGGTTAGAGTTTTAGTGCATAAAGGTTGTTAAAAGTTATGTATAAATAAATCTATGTAGTGGTAATATATTGTCCTTTGGTTGGCTTGGCTTGACACTATGTTAACCAAGTCTCCTTCGGGTAAAAGCCTTATCCCATATTGATCCAGTTGTTATTAATGTTTACCCTATATGCCCTCTGAAGACCGTTACATTCCAACATGTGATCTAAGTAGGAAAAAGACTTCATGCTTCTTCAAATTAGGCTCTGTTAGGATGACTGCTGTTGCCTTGTTGAGGATTGTAGCCCCCTGCAGTCAGCCCTTCACATTATCTGGTCCTGTCTTGTCATATTAGCAATACTGACGTCTCAAAGGGCTCGACCTCAAAACTCTTGAACAAGTCTGATAATAACACAATGGCTCTTCTCCCAAAGTACTGCATCATCATCCAGTTTCATATTTACAGAGCAGGAGCTGATGAATGTGGCTTTATTCGTCTGAATGTTTGTATATTGTACACAGAATGCATATTTCAAAACGACTACTTCTGAGGTTTATTAGCCTCTTGTGGCTTCACCCAGAGTAAGTTCACTTCACCCTTTACATTTCTTTGGTTGTGATCTTATTGTTGTTAAAGGGTCACTGTTAAATAATTTATCATTTTACAAAGAATTCTAACAATGCCACTGTTGTATACCCCGGAAAAAAGATTGGGGTGTCTTTTGCTAAATGGGCCATTTAGTGTTAGATTGTTGGGCTGTGTAACTCAAAATGGTGTGGTCAGATATTGATGACGATATAGAGAGGACAATATTGAACAAATAGCTACATTTTGGAATGAATCTGGATTCACAATTCATACCATTGTGGGTTCACCTTTGTTTGTTGAGAAAATCTCTCTATTTGTGAATGGCTGGATATTGTTGTATGTTGAACTATGCACATTTCAAAGATTCCCCCTGTTTATCAGCTTTGTTGTTAAGGTTTCTTGCTATTTTAAAGCCATATAACAAGTAAAATATCAAAGCAAACCTCTGAGAATAGTCTACAGCATTCTTCACTTTCAAACTCAATGGATTATTCCTAAACGCCACTGTCTTTTTACGCTCTCTCTCTCCCCCCGGATCTATATTTCAGCTGTGTCTTAATCTGCCCTCTATCTCTGCTGTTATTCCTCTCACTGCTGCTGCTTGCAGTGGAGGCAGTGTGGATTATGTCCAGTTGACTTCAGTAAGACAGGCCAATATAAAGACAGGAGCTGCAGAGGAATCTGCACTTGTGTGGTATTATGTAGAGCACTTTGATCACGGGATCAGTGCCATCCTCAGCCCCGAGTCTCAGTGTGTGTTCCTATTCTCTATTAAATACTGCATTAGCCATATTTCACTTGGGCACATTAAAATCCATCTGTCTTGAAGAGGTTTGCTGCTATTTACATAATAACCAAACCAGGTGCATAATGTGACCATTTCTATAGGTAAAGACAGTCGTGTTAATGGTTCTTTCAATGGTGATTATTTTGGCATAGAAATGTAATACTAAAAGCTTTCGTTGACATCTAGTTTTGTTTGATGCATGGCAGTAAAGTGGGTTAGCACTCCTGCCTCTCACCAAGAACATCATCCAGGATTGTGAAGTATAAGCTAAAAAATGTGAATGTTTTGCACACTGTCGTTGCAAATTGCCCAAATTGGAACCTCTTCTATCACCACTATTGTCCCATGTTTGCTGATGCCAACCCAGTGCCCACCAAAGCACTCTTAATAAATTCACCACCTCAATGGCAACGGTGCCTTTCAACCCAGTCCTTTAAAGGCACATTTGCAAGAGAAAAGAGACAGCGGCTCCTTCAGCTCTCTCCAGCATCAGCATTGTGTGCACGTGTATGTCTGTAATAGAAATCTTTAGTCAGATTGGCATTTTTTATCTTTTGTGACACAACCTTGGATAAAGGGCAAAAATAATGAATCCACAAGTATCTCTTTGTTAACATCCACAATCCATAGATTAGCAGTCTGTTATGTTCATATTATATCAGCGGTATTATGGAATCAGAGATAGAGGGCAGATCCTACATGTGAACGCGATAACTCACAAACTAATTGCCGGATCTATGCAAATTACAGAGGTAAAAAAAATGCCTCTATAGCGCCCCCATGTTTGTGACCCCATGGGACCCTGGTGACACTTACTTTGGCAGAGAGCAATGAATCTTGGTACAGTGATTCTCCACAGTGTACCCAACATAAAATATTATTATGACCCCACCCTACAACAAACAGGAAGTTGGCCATATTGGATTGAAATTGAGAAGTCAGGTATATTTGACAGCCTCTAACGTGCACATACTTTGCCCGATTAGGCTCAAACCTGAAATACCTAATTACCCCCCGGCCCTGAACACATCTGACCAATATGATGTCAGCTACCTCTAAAGTGCCCCCTATAGACTGAAAGAAGAATGTAGTTTTAGGGAAATGTACAAGATTTGCCAAAACTATTCTTCACAAACATCCAGAAAAATCAAAAAGTCAAATAGACCCTTCCAATGTTTGTCATGGTTTGGGGGCAGGGTCTCCTTATAGCTTGTTAACAAAAAGTATGAAAAATATCAGTTGTGACAGACGTATGGGGCCGTTTCACTGATATACACCTTACTGTCGGGGTCGACAGCACAGGCCTAGTTTAAAGTAAAAATACATGCCATTTTTATAGGTAGACCTTGTGCCTAATAAAGTGGCCTCTGGTGGCTGTAGCACCAACGTCACAATCGTTCGTGAGTTCAGAGCACAGGTATTTTGCTGACCTTGCTAATCCTGTCTTTCAATGATCTCAAAACCAGTTTCTCAGCTCTTGCATCAACGATACATTTTTGCCCACGGATCTGCCACTCATTGGCTTTAGTATCCCTTAAAGTTACAAAAACACTCAATTGATTAGCTTGATGTAATGTGATGGGTTGATAATATATTTAAACACAGAAGCAGGATATGCATAAAACCAGTGTATCTAAGGGTAGTCTAAAACATCAGCTTTAGCAGCAGAGTAGTGAGTGAGTTATAAATGTATGATCACTCATCTTTTACTGCAATTGTAAAACTGGAGCACACCTGTTAAATAACTGCCTGGACTGTGACTAGTAACACTGCCCTGTTATCAGAGTGATGTTGAGTTTATGAGGCAGGACCAACGGATGTTTTTACATGTTTTTAGCAATTGTTGTGATACAGCCAATCCTACACCAATGATTGTTTTATGTATTTGAACAGTTTTGTTATCATTGTGCATTGACATTCATAATCCAGTAAATTGTATCTTGAGTGGGTGTATTCTTACAGTGAATAAGCAGATGCCCGTGTTGATGGGGGGCAACACATCAGTCCTGATCTTCCCCATTAACAGATGAGCTCTTCCCTCTCTGAACTCCCCATTCTCTCACTCATGCTGTCACAAACCCACAATCGGCAATTTCACAGCATGTGTCATTGCAACTAAACATCATTTCATAGCTCCGGGGTGACAGTACACCAGCAGGCAGCGAGCCACCAGTTCACTACAAAACTGCCCTGTTTTCTACCCCACGGCTTTCCAAATCTTCAGACTTTCACACAAAATCAATCGTGCTTAGTCTAAATGAGAGACTAACGTGATTTCTGAGTTGTAGTATGAAAATGTATTGCAAAAATGTGATGGCATAATATGAATCATGAGTCAAAATTAGACAATTGCAACACTTGGCCACACTTCCCAGACTTCTTCATTAGGCAACATTGCCAAATAAGGAGATTGCATAACATTATTTGGATGTGTTGAATTTCTGACCATTATGTTATCCAGCTGTTTTTTATCTTATAGGCTTCAAATAATTAATGCTATATAGACCAATAATAATGGCGTCTGACTACTTTTGATGAAATGCAGAATAAGGATAATATTGCACATGTAGCCTACACACTGAAGCAACATAAATTGAATGATATCCCTGAAATGCAAAATAAAAAAAGCTCGATTTTTTGTTTTAAATGCTATACTCACAGTCTAATTGCACTCTCTGGAAAAGTCTGCAAAATTCAGCTTAGTGCTCGCAACAGCCAGTTGTACACCCAGGGATCAATACTAAGAGACTATAATGCTTTGTATTTACGTGTCCTGTAAGTAGTAATAATCCATTAATAACCAAAGGCATTAGGAACATTAATCAGAAGAGGGCGCGTAATAGTAATAGTAATAGTGCGCCCAAATAAGTCTTACTTACATGACTTCTGTGTAGCTTCACCGTGACAGTTTCTTCACAGATAAATCCTATAAATACTTAGATATGAGTTTTCCGTTCACACATGTCCACTCACAAACAAAGTCATTCACACAGGCAGAGAAAGGTGCGCACACTGTGCTGTCTGGGCTGAAGCGAGCGGCTCAACACTCACCTGCCATGTGATAGTCACGCTGCCTTCAGGGCGCGCTCGGAAATACAAGGTTTTGAGCAGAAGTGCGTATGCCATTTATGTCTACAAAAACTACTAAAGCGTGGATTGAGCTACCCAGCACACATGTTCTTCTTTGACAGCTATACAAAACGTTTGATAATTTATAAACTAGTTATTTACGAGGTTTACTTAATATGTATACAGAAATATAATATGTTTAATGGCTAGCACTCAAAGATAAAGTGAAGATTTAATGTTCAATCTTTCTACCGTATCCTCTTTTAACTAGCCTAATGGAATGTGAGATACACCTTTTGTTTAGGAACGGCAAAAAGTACAAAAATCCATAAGAACGAATAACCCATATTTAACCCACTTCTGATTTGAACATGGCTAAACACCTCCATCTAGCGGTCAAAGGTATTACTATAAACAAAAGGCAACCTTTACTTTCACAATTCTATTCCATAAAATTACAATTTCCTTATGACTAGGCCAATATTATTGTCAGTTCCACGCACTTAAAATATTGCAGATTGGGTATGACGTAATTTATCAATTAAAATAATCATGGTGCCAAACACTTCCTGATCAGCCTATTTCTGCATAAAATAGTGACAAAAAATACCTCGACTCACTCAAGAATCACTGCTTTGTATGTCTCTGATATAGAGAATTCCATTTGATTTAATACTAATTTGCTGCAGCTTTAGATTGCCCAGAGACTGTCGACCTGACTAGGCCCTCCGACAACCACTAAAGAAAACCATAACAATGAAAACTCATATGAAGACAAGAAGTGTAGAGCATCAACACAGCTCATAGGACAGCTGCTTACCTCCTGCGCATAATGTAATGGTAAATACATTAAATTAACTCATATATGTATGTGTACTTGTAATAGCCAATTACTGTGGGATTCAGGTTTCTGTGATACCATCTAGAAAACGCCAGACGGGGGCGCGAGAGTACACAGTAGATCGTAAACAGTATTTGATTTTAACACATTTACTAATGACATTTAATAAGTATAATACATGTGGTTTTAGGATAACCAATGGAGAAATACATTTGTACGTCGGCCTTTACATGTCTGTATTTATTTTTTAGTGAAAGATACATCCTGTAAAATAATAAAATAAAACACAATATAAGGCTACCCATAATGACGGTGTTGTTTAACTCTTTACATGCAAATAACCTGGATGGACTCGTAAGCGCACACTGGTCAGGCTGAATGAAGACTCGCATTAGACATATCTGAAATATTAGGTAGAAGAGTGGGGTTTTGTGTTTTATTAGGATCTAAATGAATGACTACTAGTGTCCCTGGGGCCCTCTCGTAAAATTGTACATGTACAGTACAAACATGTTGTTCAGGTGTCCAAATACATGTTCTGTAGAGTATGATAATGAGGAGTAGGGCCATCTCTTGTGAAAGCCTATCCACTGTACGTCTCGTAATGCAGTGTTTTCCACCGTCATAAGCACCGCCCACATTCCGCACTGCCCACGCCGCCATTGGTCAGCCCGGGTGTCCGTCATATTTTCCCGCGGTGAAGCTGCTGCTGATTGGCGGCACTGGCTCCTCCGGCGGTATCACACACGCCATTGGTTGTAAAACTAGGTTAGTGGTCCGACAGGCATGACGGTGAAGAGAAACTAGGTCACCGACACAAAATCGTTTATGTCACACTTCTATGGGCTGCTATTACACGTAACCCAGCGCCTTTCAATGGATGTACAGACTGTCTTGGGTGTATTGTAAGTATAACATGAAAACGAGTCTTTTACTAGGCGGCTTCGTGCCTTTTGGAGTTCTTAGGGCTTCAATCCCGCTGCTTATCGTCGATGTTTTCCCAGCGCTGTGGTCATGTCAGTGTGGTTTTCTGGAGCAGGAGGAGGTACGCTAGCTACTGCTGGCCAAGTCCTGACACTTAGCTAAGCTAGCTGTGTGCTAATACTAGTTAGGTAACGAGAGTTGATTGTTATCCATTGTATTGATCCATCGTTTTGGACTTTGTTTCGTACAGTGTTCTTGGTTGGTTTTAATATTACCCGAGCATTATCCGACAGTCAAGCAAGCCAGATCGTATGTATAGACCGGTGTGTGTGGTTGTTACATATATACTAACGTGACCTAGGTTAACAGGCTCAGCTAAAGCAATGTAAACAGGCCTCGGTGGGCTCTCCTCTGCATTTATTCTGTTGCCAAAACGGGAAGAGTCCATCGGTATTAGGTCCATGGATATTCTTCTGAATAACACAGCGAGAAGATGCTGAGCATATGGAGGTATTAACTAGATGCCAGCAGTAAGCCAGTGCCTGGTATTACATATATCGTGACACAGTGTTGGCATAGGCTGTGGAACTGTTTGTGACCGCTGTGGTCTGCAGTCCTCTGCGGCGTGTGCAAAAGATGGCTTTGTCAGAAGGAATTCGTTTTTCATAGTAACGTTGGCTATGTAACAAATTACGCTGTTAATACTCAAATAAAAATGAAGATTTTTTATGAAAGTATTTGTATTTTGTATAGTAATGTCGACATAATGCAGAATATATTTAATTAATACAAAATTTTAACTTTACACATTTGATTTACTTTTGCAGTGAGGTATACAGTTTCGGCCACCAACATACAGATTTGACAAATAAACGCTTGGCAGCGCCATGTTTTTTTGTTTTTGTTTTTTTTATACTGAAACGGGAACATGCTGTGAACTTCAGACTCACCTGTGTGATTGTCATCGACTTTGACAGGTAGCAATCTAGTATTGGCTCATATATATATCCATATAATATCATACCAACCTTGCCATAAGTAAAAATCAGTAACAGTAGGTTATCTTCTGCTGCAATTGCATAAATCTATCCATTCCTAACATAATTATTCTTAACACAACCCTCTATCTTTCTGATCTTGGGACTGGGACATGCTGTGGCAGTTGATGGTGTTCTTAAGACAGCTGAAATAACCATGTTCATGCATGAAAGTAAATGAAGTCAAAGTAATGCAAATAATGGGTTCTTTTACTTCCTGCAGTGACTGGTTTGATAAATCCCAATTCAATAAAAATAAAAGAAACTGAAACAACTAATTGGAATTAATAGTGATTAATCGATTATTGAAATAATCACAGACAAATTTAGTAATCGCATAATCATTAACTGGAGTATACAGACTCTAAAACATGCCATTTTGCTGAGAGAACAATCCACGCAGAGCAGTAACGAGACCAAAACTGTACAAAATGTAATAAACATTGCATTTAAGACGTAACGTTTGTCTGTAACATGCTCTATCCAGAAGTCCACAGGTGGCATAGTTTTAGCTTCCCCTTTTTACGCACCTTTCTCGATTATTAATCGATTAATCGAGAAATACTTGACAGATTACTCGATTAGTAAAATAACCGTTAGTTGCAGTCCTACTTTGTTGTATGCACAAAAACATTTGGATATTATCTACCTGGACCATGCTGTGTAAATCATCTAGCATATTATACATAATTTCACACGATTTAAGATATTATAAAATGGCAAAAGCAATGAGACGAGCTTTCATCACTCACCAAAATCATTTAAAAACTCGGCCCCACATGTGTTTTGCATTATTCTAGGTAATAACACTATATATAACAATGCCTTGACAGGTTTAGTTTACATCACAATTTTTAATATATATATATATATATATATATATATATATATATATAT